>JAVCKT010027864.1:0-17548 GCA_032273925.1 Rhynchotus rufescens | reverse complement strand
AAGACCTCCAGAGAAGGAGACTCCACAACCTCCCTGGGCAGCCTGTTCCACTGCTCTGTCACCCGCACAGGAAAAAACTTCCTCCTCACTGAATGAAAGAAAACTGCCTACAAGAAGGTACGGCCTAAAGCCTCTCTGCCAAGCTGAAGATGGAGTAGGAAGGTTTATGTGATGACACTGGTCTCCAAAGACAGTAGGGCTACAAAATAAATTCAGTTTAATGGTTTTCTACGTAACAGCTTTGTCATGTATAATTCAGAGTGCTGAGAAGTGTTTGTCAAGATCGGAAGTGCTGTATATAGACACAGGAAAGCCACCACCACACGGAGTCAGAGAACTGACAGCTATGAGCCTTTCAAGACAAGCTACAGGGTATTACAATAGGAATACTCCTCAGAAAAACACAGACAAATGTTAATTGTATTGGTGCAGCAAACAAGAGATGAGCTGTAAAAGCAAATTATTGCCAGAAGTTCCTAAAATGCTATCTCACTGTTACATATAATGTGCAGTTACCTTTCCCACCCACTCCCTAGTAATCCACTAACATCTTTACCTAAACAGCAGTTACTTGGTCTACAATTAACTGTCTCTCTATATAAGACTTTGACAAAAGGCTTAAAATTTTTATGAGCTAGAAATCAAGCAACACTGTTATTTACACATTTGATATAAAATAGTCAGTGCTTTACTGATGAGTATCACAGAGCAACTTTTTCCCAGCTACCACATTAAAAACCAAACACCCAATTAATTGTAAAACATACTTGTTTTGGGGCATCTGCGGAGGTGGTGTGAACTTCAGTACCTCGGAGTCCATTAGACTCAAATACCACTGTGGGAACAAGGGGGCTTGTTAGCAGATGAACATTCAAGCTTCGTTAGTGTGTGTACATTATTTGAGACCATTACAGATTAACCACGTTCAAAAAAAGACACCAGCTACTAGCCTGTGGCCGGAAAATACCAATTTACCGTAACACTTACTGTAAGAGAGTGTGCTAATGGCAGCCTAGGGCCACTGCCCTTTTTAATTCAGACTTCGGTGCTGAAGAAAGCAATCACTGACAACATTAATTATCAGTGTATGTGTAAAGGGACCCTCTTCTTGCATTACTTACCATTTGGCCTCTGTCATTTTGCATCAGACTGGCTTATGTATGCATCATTCACACTTCCCAGGAAGAACCCGCTAGTCTCACTCTCTCATGTAATGCTCAGGAGGTATCTCCACACGGGTAGCTTTATCTTCCCACATTCCCAACAATTCACCACTCCCGAGTGGAGAAGGGCTGCTAGGGGCTTCAGATCTTTCTAACTGACCTGTCTGAGGGAAATCTAGTTTCCTACAAAAAACGTTCCTGTCAACAGCGAGGAGGAGGCAAAACAAAGCCTTATGTTCTGCTGAAAGGGGTACTTTGATTTCAATTTGTGCTGGTGGCAACAGAATTCATTAGCATATTCATTTCTGAGTAGCCTACTCTCTAATTAAAATAAAACATTTGCAAACAGACTTATCTTAAATGCATTGCAATTTTAGAGAGTTCAGGAAGGGAGGGGGGAATCAGGTGAGTAATGTGTGGAGAACAAGGGCAATAGTCATAAAAATAAAGAACTTGCGCATGAGATTTAGGTATTGGAATTACTTGGCTTAACATGGGATGTAAATGTTAATTTCTAGCATTTTATTAGCTGGGTCAGAAAGAAGGAATACAGGAAAGAGAGAGAGAGAATAAGGAGGAGTGAGCAAAGCTACCTGCGTGAGACCTCTGGTGAGTCCTGAGGTGACTGGGCTGGTTAAAGCATTTCCCACATTCTCTGCAGACACAGTCTCCTTGGCGTGTTTGTGTCCTAAGCATCCCTGTAGTTGGGAGGGAGGGAGGGAGGGAGGGAAAGCAGGGGGGTGGGGGGAGAGGAGAGAGGAAAGTTGAGAAGAAAACATTATGCCAGAAGAAAACATCATTAGTATGTCTAATGTGTCATTATGTGAGGCTACCTTCAGGCCCTGGATGACAACTGTCAGCCTTCATCTAGGCACCGGCTGACAGGCCAGGCACACACAGGACTGCAAGAATGCATAAATTACATTGAAGTAAAACCCGCTCCCCGTGATGTGCCCGCGCCAGGACTGGCATGTCAGGTGTGCGCTTCTCCGAGCAGCTGGATCCACTTTTCAGCCATCACCCAGCTTTGTCAAGCAGTACATCAGGCAAATCAAAGTGACTCCAGCGTGGCGGAGACAAGTCACATGGATAATAGGAAGTGAGTAGGACCAGAGCCCGACTGTCCCCCCCGGGCGGCAATACCTCGGAGACAAATGCAGAGTGAGTGGAGCCATCACAGACGGATCAAACCTTTCGCCCCTGCCTACCTGCCTGCCGGTGCCGCTTTGACCTCGGACCTCGGAGGCAGAGACGAAAGACATCTGTGAATGAAAGTGTCATCCCGGACATTTGGAGCTAGTCGCAGCACAGCAGCCTCCTACCAGCCCCTCGGTAAACATGTTTTCTAGGCCATTAGCATTTGTGGAAAACCGCTCAAACCTCTCCTTTTTCTCCAAAGGTCAGTTTACAGTATCTGACTTAAAGGGCTGGTCTTTGTCTTTTTGCTGCTGATCAAAAAAGACACATTTGACTTTTATTGGGCTTTCTAAAAAAAAAAAAAAAATAGAGAAATGCTTGAACATCATCTTTTTCTATTTTGGTAAAATGCCCTCCTCGGAAGGAAAGACTTGATGTTTTTATTTGCCATCGGAATACTTTGGCTTTTAAAGAAATTCTCAGGGGCTTGTCAGTAGAAGTGAAGTTTTAAGCTCTTCCCCCCTCTATTTTAGTAAAACTGTGAACAAAAAAGTTGCAAAAAAAAAAAAAGGAAAAGCAAAAAAGAAAGAAAGAAAAAAATCAGCTACAGGGCACAGAGGTTCATCCAAACTAGCGACTGCTGCACCCGGGAAGGAAGGGGAAAGACGACGCTCTGCCATTCACCCTCCTTGTAAGGCACCAGTGTCTTGTGCTGTTTTTTACCACCATGTAAATTGTAAATAAATGTCTGTCTGAAAAAAAAAAAAGAAAAAATCCTATTTGTCTTATCTCCGTTCATAACAGCACCTCCTGCAGATGGCAGTACAGTCTGTACAATGGGGCCGAGCAGACCCATTTCCAAGAATCGTCTTCTAGCAGTTGAATGCAAGAAGACCCAAGATTTTGGGCCAAATGCAGATGCCACATGCTCAACAAAATACATAAATAAATAAATAAATAAAATTTTTAAAAAATCACATCAATTTCAATGATGACTTCAGAGAAATATAATGACACGGATTTTCCCTGGATGGTACCGCAGATTAAAGCAGATTTTCTGGCACACTATTAGCATTTTTGCTAATAACAAAAGCAGTACCACTGCAACTGCAAGCTTGGCAAAGCTAAAAGCAGCGCATGGAGGGACCAGAACCAACCCCTGTGACCCCTGGGCAGCAGCCGAGCCCTGCAGGGGAAGGCCCAGGGCATCCGGCAGCCTGGCAGCTCCTCCAGGACCCACAAGATTTAGGTTCCCAGGTGGCTCTGTGTGACCCCTGCAATGAGATTTCCCCAAGTCTCTGCCTGTGAAAGGGGAAAATCCTTTCATCAAGCCCTTTTTTTCTATTTTGCAAAAATTCTGTGATAGGACTTGTTTTTTTTCCGTTACCAAATGCAGTAAGGGCTTCAATTCACAGTCCTCTCTATGTGTTTCATTTCAATAATATGAACCAAATACACCAATGCCCATGGAAATGGCCAGGCTTTTTTGCTACTCAACCCGCACACACTCTTCCTGGACACTGACGGCAGCAACTCACTACAAATACATGGCTTCTCGGGAGCTTTCACATCTCAGTCCCTTGGGAAACTGGGGTGAGAGGTTAACGGACTAACTGACAGCTGCCAAGGGCCTAAGGACAAATCCTGATTAGCCCAGTCCATCTTGGATCCTTAACAGGGAGGGTTTAGAGTTTCGGCCCAAGCCAACTTGTCCTACACAACTGCAAAGCCTGAGACCAGCTCAGCACTTTCATCTGGCCTCTCCCTAGTACCTACCTGCTGCAATTATTTAGGAAGCAGGTGGAAAACCTGGATTGCTTCCAGGTAGGTTTGCCATTGTTGTGCTTCCTCAGAAGCACCATAAGGCTTTTGGTATTTCAGGGCTTTGCTCTACGGGTATTGCTGCTGCAAGGCAATACCCCTGTGAGTCACTCAGGATATTCTATATGGGAACAAAAGAGGGTGGGTGACTACAGGTGGCAGCAAATTAAGGTAAATGAAAGAGAATGACTCTCTGAATGGGAACTCCTATGAAACCAATACTCAGAGCTGGTCTCAAAGGAGCCCCAGGGGAAGTGTGCATCTGCTGCCATCCTTTCCTAACTCCGCAAGTCATGCCAAGAATCCAAACACAAACAAAATAAATCACCACTGTAAAATACAACAAGAAGATTTTCCCTAAAAGTGTTTTGGGAACAGTCTGCAAGTAACCACACCTCAGCACAGAAACCTTTGTGTTTGCCGCTGGATTGCCATACTACTTACAACTCTCTTTCCCAAGGACACTAACCCTCTCAAAGGAAGGCACAAATGTAGGAGGATCCCACGAAGAAACTCAGGCAATAGGAAGAGAGTTGAAGGCAAAGGTCATAGCCCTGCATAACCACCCGCAAAAATACTCTGGCATGATCCAGGACGGGGTAGTGTGTCAAACACTCAAGTAAAGTCAATCGGGAACGATCAGTTGGGAAAAGACATGTAACTAAACGTGTACACAAGCCTTCTTTGGGACTGATGGTTTTGTTTTTCACGTCATGATTACCATATTCATATTGCCACATGAAGACTTATTTGTATGATGCATGCTGACAAAGACTCAGGGGGCTCAGGCGAGGACCGTGTGTTATTTCAGACAAGGCTCCGTTAGCCTCCTGCATTTGGGAGGGCAGGACCCTGCTCCTTCGCCTGCAGCAGCTTTTTATTTAAGTATTATGAAAAACAGCCGTCATGCCAATTGGTCTGCAGAGCCATCAACAACCTGGAAGTTGTATACAACATGAGGACAGGATGCATAAACAAAAGGTCTCCACTTCTGAAAATGTGATGGCTATAAAAGCACTCTGAAAGAAGAGATTTTAAAGCAAAGGTGGACACTAAATATAATGTCCTGTTACAGTGATGTCTCTGGAAATCATTCTCCCCCCAAAAAACTATTTGGCAATAAAATCTGTTTTAATGGCCGATAAACAGAGATTTCCTTGAAAATCTTGGCCTTACACTTCTCATGTATTTTCTGATACCTGTATTCACTGAAGTCAGCTCCTATTGCTTTTCTCCATCCCTATTAACACAGCTGGGAGCCCACTCAATCAATATGATGGCTCTGAGCAGACTAACAGGATGCACTATTAAACAACATCAGGGAGAGTTCACCCACGTTAAGGCACCCAAAAATGTTGGAAGAACAATTAATTATTACTTAGGACAGGAAAAGGGCAGGGAAAATTTTAGAGGATGTCTCGAGGGGCAGTGATGGCAAAAGCAAAACCAGCTGTGGATTAATGGACATAGAACAGAGAAATATCGACATTTTTCAGAAACAGAAAAGGTCTTCCTCTTGTGTTTCCTTTTTAAAAAACTAGGAACTGCATGATAGCTATAATCCTACAACCTCTAACACCTGAAAAATGATACCTTTAATAATAATAATAATCCACTTAATTAAAAACAACAATTATGCTCAAATTGCTCAATCCTTTTTAACTGGTGGGGGAAAACTGACGCCAAAGGGGCTGAAGGACCTTCCTCACAGACTATTTCGGACAGATTCTGCCTCCCTGCCTCCTCCTGAAGGCCTCCAACAACGACCTGACTGAACATCCCCAGCCTTTCCTTGCCTCCCAGCTGCCGGGGCGGTCAACTTGCAACCCCGCACACCTGCTGGCAACCTGATCCCAACTGTCCTCAGACTATCCTCTTCCAGGGCCCTGGCTCTCATCCCACTTACAAAAGACACTCGCAAGCTCCATTTCACACGTTCCTTTGACAAAGCAGGTAGGGAGCATTACGCCTGCTAAGGAAACTAGATGCTGGTAGGAAGAAAGGCCTGAAATGACTGTTCTGTGTGGTATTAATTTCTTGCACAGCTTCTATGTTGACAAGAAGTATGTGGAAAAGAAGGTCTGGTTTACAAATAGCGTGAGCTGGGACCACGGTTCTCTTTCTCTGCCCCCACTCATCTCGAGAGTAATGTAATAGATCACTGTGATTTTCACTTTCCACTGACACAACTAAATTTGGCAGATAGTCCCAAAAGCAAGGTTTCAAAAACAAATGCCTGTGTTTATTTATTTATTTTTTAAACTTGGCAGCTGACTAGCAAAAGACAGACGGAGAGCTGCGGTCCTCTTTCTAGCCCCTGAACTTTAAACCAGCTATTTGCGTGATTGCCTTTGCTGCTCACGTGAATTCGCAGCCACGCATCTGGCTTTGCTTCTCTTTAATTTGAAGCCTACGAACAGATCAAAAGCATCATTTGAAAAATACTATAGTAGTCTTTGATATGGACAAGAAAGATCTTAAGACTTTTGTCAAGAAAGACAAAGGACACTGACAAGTGATTATCTCTCTGTTGTTGGAAAACTTGTTTGCAGAGGAAATTGAACAAATCCTCCAAAATAACATCACAGATAAGCCCCAGAGGATGTTTATTTTGCCTGAAGCAAAAAGATTATGATGTGTGCCAGCACCAGCATATCCTGGGGATCTTAGTGTGACAGAACATCTGTGTAACTCCAGCCTGCTTGAAGCGGAGGGACAAAGGAGCAGCAATACGCCAGGTGGAACGAAATACATTTGACCTGTGATAGAAATGTCACTGTGTGTGAGCGGGGATGTTGCAACGCTAGAGATACATAAACAGATCTACTCAAGCCTATCCAGCGATGGTAAAACAAGGAACTTATAATCCCGGCAGTTAAAAGGCGAGAAGGAAGGAGCTGTAAAACAACGTGTGAGGGCTCAAAACCAGAGAGAAGGCAGCAAGCCGGCCCCACGGCCAAGGGGGTCCTGTGAAAGCGTACCTGCATGATCCAGGACAGGGCTGTTGGCACCGCAGGTTTGGTACAGCGAAGCAAGGTCCTTTGGAATGTACGATTTAAAAATATTCAAAATGTCCAAGCGCTTCTCGTGCCCGTCGGGTCCCAGGTCCTGCTTGCTGGAGTGCAGCGCTGGCGGGGGGGCTCCTGCGGCGCCGGGCGGGGGCTGCAGGAGCGGCCCGGCCCGTGGCACTGCGGCGCACGGGGCCACTGTCCGCAGCTCGTGGGCGGCCCTGGCGGGAGGCTCCCTCGGCGGCTCCTCGTGCCGGGCGTAGGGCTCGCCGGCGCACAGCGCGGGGCAGGGCGCCGGCGCGCCGAGCTTGCCCTGCACGGCCTCGGCCGCGCTCGGCTTACCTGAGAGGGCAAAGCCGCTGCTTCCCTGCGGAGCCGCGTGCTTGTCCGCTGGCTTACTGCTGGCAGGCTGCGCGCCGGGCCGGGATATCACCGTCTGAGTGGGCGTCACGCTTCTGCCCAAGGCTCCCATTTGCATAAGTTTGGAATTTGCTTCGTATCTATTTTTTAGGGGAGGCTGCTGTGCTGCTAGGCCGTATTGCTCCTGGAAATGGTTTAATTTGGGCTGCCTGTAGCCATCAAAGCCTGATGCGCGTGGAGCACAGGGGCCAAATGCGTGGCTGTCCTTGGGCTGATGCACGCTCCCTGACTTTGCCGTCGTCCCAATGGGAAGGGAGCTGCTTTTGGATCCCGGCAAAGCACCTGGCACTTGAGTGCGTGTGAATCTGGAGACAGGCAGAGGTTGGCATTCCTTGCCGCCGAGAACAGGAGGGGGGCCTGTGCGCCCACTCCTCGCCAGAAAAACCAAGTTGTTTTTAATACTCTTGAATCCATTCTGTTGGACCCAAGGGGGAACCATGGAGTTACAGCTGATTTTGTGCAAAATTCTTTTATGCATCCACAGGACTTCGGGGTAGTAGGTCTTGTGACTGCAGAAAGGACACGGGTAGATAATTAAAGCAGCCTGCAAGGATGTACTCAAATTCTTATTGCATGAATTATCCCTCGTTGATTTTTCACTCAAATCGAGCGGGGCTACCTCTTGAGCTTCAGCACCTTTTTCTAAGAGACGATGCTCCCTGCATAGGTCTGGCAAATTTTCTTTACAGCGACCAGCCTGTATTTCAAGTGATGTTTTCAAGCCCATGGCTATGTTTGAAGATGTTTGGCTCACACCTGAAGCAAAGTTAACAATGTGACTAGAGCAAGGAAGCCCTTGGCTGTGGTGAAATGCTGCAATCTTTACATCTGCAGGACACTTCAGATCGTGGTATTTTGAAAAGGGCTCCTTGATAACATTCCCCAGTGCAGACACCAGTGCTGGTAGCTCTGGTTTAAACTCCTCGGCATCATTTTCTCTGACATTGTGGCTTCCCAGCTTCGGAAGTTCATCCACCTGAGATATTGCCATAGGTATCTCCTCTTCAGAAAAATTGCAGCTGTATGGCTTTTCATCTGAATGGGAGAAACAAAAAAAACAATTACCATTTTATGTTGATGGCAGCACAAAACAACAAGGGAAATTCAAGATCGAAATAAAATGCAAGGACAAAAAAGCAAAAATCTGGTGTTACCTGTACTACAGACTAAAGGTACAGTATAAGCAAGGAAATCACAAATGACTCTACAGTTCAATTTACTTTTAGAGATCACTGTGAAGTTTGGATAAACTCTAATGCTGCATGTTTGTGACATTTTAAAGGAAGAACAATTCAATAATATACCCATACTAAAATTCTGGGCGTGCAAGAAAAATAAGCAAATATGCAGCCATTTAATGCTTTAACAAAAACAGAGATAATGGAGCCAGATAAGACTGACCTAGTTAAAGGTCTGTCAGTGTTTCCATTACAAGCCCCTATTTTCAAAGGGTTTATAACTCCGCAATAAAACCCGGCTCCACACTGAAACCAAGCATATAAGCAGATCCAGCATACAGAATAAATTGCTCACTTAACGGACTTTCGCAGTGGCCCAATATAAAAGATGAGTTATGGGGAATATAAATTTTGAATTTTCTGTCTGTTAGTTTAAAGCAGACACATTTTTATTTTAACATATGTTTGAGGCAAACTCAGGTAGACCGCTCAGCCCGCTGAGAGACAGGGAATTCAACATTTTCTGCTATTTAAATTGCCGGGTTCAGACTTTCAATCCTTTCAATTTTCTTCGTCTCTTCTCAGCTCTCCTGAGTAATCTCAGCTAACACATGTCCTAGAAAGGCGGCACGCTGGGCAGTAATTAAGGCGGTCTGGGGCAGGCAGAACAGCGCAGCCTGTTCTGCTCAGAACAGGGCCAACCTGGGCCGCTTCTCACAAGGCCGCCCTCTCCGAGCTGCTGATGAAGTCGTTGAATCCCTCCAAATCAGTTCCCCAATCAATTCCACTGAGACTTTCACCGCAGCGGTAATGCCTACTTCACTGAATCCACTTAACATGTAACGGAATTGAATCATCTGACAAACTTTCAGTTCCAATTAACACGCGGTTAATGAGCCACTGCCAGGCAAGTGTAAGGAGCCCGCGTTCCATCTAAAATGTCACCAGTCCAAAGCGATCACGGCATCCGCAGGACGGGAGAGGAGTGAACTGATCTGCAGCTGCCTATCCTCTCGCATCAACTCATGAAAGCCAGTGCTTTAGAAAATCAAGTGCTCTTCCCTAACAGAAGGCAGTGCCATGGGCATTATTCTGAACTGCACGATGGAGGAAGTCGTCTTCCGCTGAAGTTTCACTGCAAATAAAGTCTATTTAGCCTCATTTTCAGCTCAGGGAAAAAAAAAAAAAAACTAGGCTTTTGTTTAATTTGAGGTAATTAGGTTAAAAATAGCCCATAGATTTGCAGTCTTGCAGGGCTGAACATTCACTCTGCTAGGATAATTTTCCTTTCAAAGTCTCAAAAGGGGAAAAGTCGGGGGGAAAAAAAAAGCTTACTTATTTTCCTGACGTTGCAGGGGGCAGGGCCTTGGGAAAGCACATGCCTGGCACTACTAGTTAAATTTACAGTTTGAGACAAAGACACTGCACGCAGCAGTGAAACCTGACACTGCACATCTGTGTTATTTTCAAAGCACATCTGTCAAAGCCCCCCAAAATATTTGCGCTCTTAAATACGATCGCAAGGCTTCTCTTTACGATCACGAGGAGCGGGTCCCTTTGAGCACCGCAGTAAATAACAGAGGAAAGCAAAACCAAATCATTCCACCGCAGCCCGCGTTGGGTGCAGGCCCGCGGGGCCCACGGGCAAAGCCGGGCACCGGCGCCGCCGAGGGGAGGCCTCAGAGCAGGCCGAGCAGGGCCTGGCTCGCAGCACCCCACGCTGGGACCCGCTCGTCACCCCCAGGCCCCGGCACACTTTTTGCCGGTACAAAGCATGCCAAGCTGAAGCTTTTCCCTAACCCTAGCCCGCCTTTTTTGCCAGGAATTTGGCTCTCCAGACCCCAGACTGGGGTGCTGCCGAGCACCGTGCAGCCCACACTGGGCTGCGGCGAAGGCAGAAGCGAGAGGAAGGCAGTACACGATCTGATAACACACTCAGAGCCTTTTTAGAAAAGTAGTTTAAATTTATTTCTGCTTGCTCCCAGCCGCTTACCCCAGCCGAAAAGGGGTGCTAACAATCCTTTTAAATCACCGGCATAAAATATTGCTTCAAGCAGTGCAATGCAGGCATTACTGTCACCAGAAACTTTCGAGATTTTATTATGGCCAGGTCAAAGCAAAAAGCCATGAATGGGATGCCTTTTGCACTGTCCCCAGGGACTATAACTCACATTCCCCATTGAAAGAATTCTTGGCTCAGCATTCTCGTGCTTTCCTTCCTTCAGTCTCTGTCATCTTCCCATTTCTGTCTTAATTCCTTTGTTTCTTACCTGCTGTACCTTGAAGGACCTTCCTCACTCTTACTGCATTACTGCAGCATTACCTTTTTTTTTACCTTTTTTTTTCTTTTTTTGTTATGTATCAGTGACAGCCAAACAGCAACTGAACCAGAGGAATCCTCCATCTCATACCTCCAGCTTGGGCAGAGCTTCAAATACGGATGGAATCCCAGATCATAGCAGAGCAGAAAACATTGAACTTCATGTGAAGTCCAAGTCTAGAAGCGTTAAGAACATTACCGATTTGACTGACTCTTAAAAAACACAGATAACTGCCATCACTTACACATCCTACACAAGCAGATTAAAAGTACTTCCCCTTTCCCCTTCTCTTTCTGCCTCTGACATACCTAAACTCCACTTGTTTCCTCCCCAGCTCTGTTCACCACTAAACCAAAATTCAGAACAGGTTGTACAGCTGTTTTAATTCATGGGGCTTCCTATAAAGTAAACTAGCCTAGAAAACTAAGAGAAGAGCAGAACTGGCTAGAAATTGCCCTCGTCCCTTTTTTTTTTTTGGAAAGGGAAGAGGTGGGGGGGGGCTAGCACTACAAAAATAATGAAGGGAAAAGAGCAGATGTGATTGATTTTTAGGAAACATTTGATAGTAATTTGCACTTTTTTTTTGCTGTAACTTGATTTGAAAACTGTCTGAAAATAGATTCTTTTAAATTAAAAGAAAAAAAAAAAGCAAAGGATAACATTACAAGAAGGTGCAATATTACAAAGATCTGTACGAGGTTCTATTTCACTTGATATCTTCTTTAATGATCCAGAAGAGACTCTAGACAGCATGCTAACTTAAATCTCCAGGAAATATCACATTTGGAGGAGCTGGAATAATAATGGGAACACAGAAACAAATGCATGGGGAGTTAAGAGAAAATAGAAATGCAGTCTGAAAATAATCAAATGAGATTCATTTTGGACAAAAAAAAAAAAAGCAGGCTAAGACAAGTAAAGGGAAATGATCCAAAAAGCCCATGCAGTGGGAGGGTGAAATCTGGAAAGCTGCAATGTTGAAAATAGCAGATGTTAGACACCAACTTAAATACGAGTGTATTCTGCAAGCTTCTTTAGCTTAACTTTCACAAATAAAAGCACACCTTGTGAAGACAAAACTACCCCTCAGAACAAAGCGCTTACACGATAACTGCAGTTTTCATGTTATTATGTATATTAACTGTCGAACATATATGACAGTCAAGGGCAAAGTGTAGAGCCTGAACTAAGTACAGCACAATATGACACGGCACGGGAAACAGGCAGGAAAGCAGGTCTACAGCACAAAATTGGGGTTATTTTATCATGTGAAAGGAATGCCCAATAAAAATACGCCGAGCACCTAGAATATCTGTGCAGATCTGCAAATGCTGACAAGTTGGAAGGAGTTCAAAGAACGGCGACAGAAGAGCAAGGCAACAGACTAGAAAATAAAGATGAAGAGTTAACCGCCTCTAGCATCGCTCAAGAAGACGGCAGGGTGATAGGCCAACCACCCGCAGACTTCTGAGGACTGCCAGGCTCCCAACGAGAGAATTATGTCATCCGGAGCGCTGGAGTCCATCAGAACAACCACACATAATTGCACGCAGGAAAACTCTCAACAAACAGGGGAAACTTCCCAAGTCTGTATATTTGTAGCTTTCAGAATAAATGTCCAGGGAAGAGGTGGAACCCCACCTGGATTTGAAAACTCAGATGGACAAACACAAAATACTCATGAGAAAAAAATCACTCCTTTTCATAGGAAGTCAGAAAGCATGACCTGCTCTTCTCCCTTGCTCTGCCCCCACCGCAAATCAAAACCCCTCATAAATTCATAACCACACACTAGAATTTCATTCTAGATATAAGCCTAAAAGAGCCTTCTTTCCATACTAATTCCCTACATGGTTACTGAAGGAAAGGACTGTTGGAGAATCCATCCACGTCTGCGAACCCACTTACGAGTGGGTTTATCCCTCCAGGTAGAGGTCAGGCTGCTCAGAGATCTGTTCTCTCTGCTGCAGAGGATGGTTTGTCCTACACTAACTGTGCCCTCCCCCTCAAGCTCCTACGTCCCTGCTTTTCTCATCCCACCTCCTCTGCTTTCTCTTCTCCAGGGTATTTTACAGAACAGTTCCCTTAGTGGGAGAGCAGGAGCACGGTGGGGGGCACCTCCTACATATCCTCTCCAGCTTTCTTACCCTACGAGGCCATTTGCCACACACAATAGGACAACTGAGAGGAAAAAGTGACATGGTTTTAACAAGAGATGCAGCTCCTCCCCTCAACCTAAGTCCTGCTTCACTGGAGAGCTACCCCAGCTCCCCAAAATCCACAGGTGCAGCAGAAAGGGAAGTAGACAGAGGTACTGCAGGAGGGAGCAGGCTTGCAATACCGAAAGGTGAAAAGTACACTATCAACTAATAGCACCACTTCCTCCTGAACTAATTTTAGAAAGATGGTGAGTGTTTCTGGCTGAAGCTTGAGGTTTTGAACGGTGCATAAACTGAAGAAAGCTCTTGAGAGTCAGATGTTGACTAATACATGTTTTATCAGTTAACTTTCCTCACCCCTGCAGTGATTTTAATGCAGTTATGTTAAAGGGAAAAAAAAGCAATAACATAATCCTGAGACAGAACCCAGGAGCACACAGAAAATAAGTCTCAGACTGTCCAAAAGCTCCTGCATTCCCCCATCATCTGGTCACAGAAGCAGAAGTTTCTGTTTTACACAGCAATGCATTTCCATATTACTTTTCTGTGATATTTTTATTTCTGACTAGATATCAGAGAGATACCTTTTTATTTCCAAGCTATTAGCTGTGTAATATTTATAATAACAGTATACTTTCATCCTTAGCAAATGCATCCAAATGTCTGGGCAAAGGGAATGCTTGATTTTTCTTAATATAGGCATATTATTTTTAACAGATTTATCCCAAATAGCTACCTTTTGTTTTCAGCTGTGCTCATAGTCTCCGTTCTCCTCTTACATTCTTAATCTTAGGAACGGAGAGTTCCTAAAATGACTTCTCATTTACCTTTTAATCTCATGGCTGACAACTTCAGGACAAGGATACATGACGCTGACTGTCAATTTTTAACCAAATATTTCTTGGGAAAGTGTGCTGACTAAGAAAAATTATGATCTCACATGTACAGAGAAAGAGCTGTAGTTTCATATCACTTTTTTCTTGGGAGCGGATCCAGGGAGGGAAAATTGTTATGCGACCAACGCAATTTTAAGTCTTTTAGGAATCTTTCAGTAACAACATCGAGCTTTTTCCTTTCCATTCTTTCCTTCCCAAACCTATTTAACACAGTTGCCAGGATGATTAACTGACTGACGCTTGGATCCCTTAACTCTACTTTTGCCATGACCTTGCTATTTTTCTGTTGTTTTCCCTGCACATTTGTTTGCGGGCTTCACCCACAAGCTCCTTTTCATTCCAGCTGCTGGAACACTTTAAACACGGTGCTGGC
Source organism: Rhynchotus rufescens (assembly GCA_032273925.1). Classification (NCBI taxonomy): domain Eukaryota; kingdom Metazoa; phylum Chordata; class Aves; order Tinamiformes; family Tinamidae; genus Rhynchotus; species Rhynchotus rufescens. The sequence goes on along the minus strand of JAVCKT010027864.1, from coordinate 3,072 downwards.
CCAAGCAACTCTGCAGTCACTGTCGCCCAAGCGCACCCATCGCTCCGGCGGCCCCTCACGCACCTCAGCTCATTCTCCGGGCAGACCTGCGAAACATTTCTCGAGAGGATTGAGAAAAACGCCAGCCCGAGTTGCCACTCATAACATTCCCACTTCCCAACCCGACTAATCTCCTTCGCTTTGTCCGCCAGGACACCTGCTGCTTGTGAAAACAAAACCCACTGGGCCCTCACAGTTGGGGGAGGGAGCCCTGAATAGGCAACCATCACACTGATTCAATCAAGTTTGTTCAGTTCTGGGCTGCCCGTGATGACCCTTTTTTTTTTTGTTTTGTTTTGTTTTGTTTTGTTTAATTATTCTAGATTATTATGATTGCAAGAATGGCCTCAGCAAGTTCACCTTCTGGAAAGAGCCTGAAAGGTGGCTGAGCCCATTGCAACAAAACACCGAAATTTTAGTTGGTTAAACTTGAAACTGAACCTTTTAAGACGGGTGAAATCCAAGACTGAGAACAGTTGTAGTACAGCACACAAAAGCCTCCTTCTACAAGGTATTCCCTAGCTCAGTAAAACTACAAATTCCTTTGCGCAGCAGAAATGCTTTAGAGTTATGTCACACTTCAAGGATCACATTATTTTTTAAAGGGGCTTGAAACCATCCTCCATCCACACAGCTCCAGACACAAAAATCAGCGGGTTTATTAGAATTTCAAGCATAACCAGAGAATCTGTACCAATAAAATAGCTAGGGAATTAAGCAGGGAAGGGTATCAGCTCCAAAATCTGTCAGGTTGAAGCACATGTAACATTAGATGCTGCGAGGCATGATGAAAAACTAGCATGATGTTTATTATGAACTGTTGCTTTCCAGCTACTCGCATGCCCTTTTTCGTTGAAGACTGTTTGGCCCAGCTATCCAGGATACAGATACTGCAGACTTCCCAAAGGCCAACTGACTGCAAGAGCAGCTCTGTGTGCCAACTCCTCCATGCTCTCCTTGCTCCTGAGCTTCACACGGGTGCTCCGTGTGGGTGACGAGCTCAGTGCGGAAGCCCTAAGGCCAACTCGCTCCAAGTGCCAGGTACTCAGGCACCTGCCTCCCAGCTCTAAGCCTTATTAGACTCAACCAGGTATTTCAGGAAGGGTGAGGGCCAGAAAGCCCTCGCAGCCGAGCGCGCAGAGAAGTGAAAAGTGTGTGCGGGTAAAATGGCCGCCACTGGTGGTGTGCCACAGCCACTGCATCTTCAGCGTTTCAGTGCCTCTCCTGACCTCACCCCTAGGACTATCATTAAACCATCTATACACAGCGGACAGCAGTGGAGCCAGTGGCACACAGCAATCCCTTCACCTCCGTGGTAGTCACAGGGAGGTGAGCAAAGGTTGATCTCTGCCCATGAGCAGAGAAGAGCCTAGTGAAATCATGTTCATTCACCCTCTTTGCCCCACGAGCAGCGAGCGCATCCCACCATCCCACCAGCAAGGAGCTGCAGTTACAGCTGGACGAAGCAAGATACTGTGAAACCTCAGCGAGTTGTCCACTCCCACACAAAGCTTTCTGACTTTCACCGCCACACCACCCAATTTCAGCTCTGTTTCTCTTCCTTTAGGAAACGTAACAGCCAAGCACAGCCACGGCCACCCAGGGAAGGGTTCATCAGTCCCTTCCACCGAGGGCAAAGGCAGCAACCCAGCCAGAGAGGTACCACTGCTCCAGTTCACAAGGTTTAGGAGCCTTGAAGGTCCTTTCACCTGTTGGATCTTGGATGGTGGTAAGGAAACGGCAAGGACTTACCGATAAACTACGGATACAGAGAGAAATGAGAATACATATACAGAACTCACACAAAACCACTTGCAGAGCCCGCTTGCCAAAATTAAATCTGTACAATTTGGCATTGCCTTAAGCATTGCTGATCATAATATACTTAAAGAAAATTATGGGATATAAAACCTCTGGAATGTTCTGCAAAATTAGGAAGTCATTAGGCCACATGATATCAATTTGCCTCTAACACAGCTTTGTCGCAGTTCCAGAGTGAATAGCAATAATGTACGAGCTGGTCCAAAACCTAAGCCTAATACTTCCAGTAGCAGCTAGTCCATAACTGTTAGGCATTTCACTGTGTGTGGCCCTGCTTGTTAACTTTGGAGCAGGTAGAAGAAAAAGGAAGGGCAGAAGATCGTTTGCACAGCAGGACAAATAATTAAATTTGAGAGGAGTGGATTTTTTTTTCTTTTAATTCAGGCACAGAAAGAGAAGTCTGCTTGGTTTTGATACATGAAAAATACTTGCAGAGTGCGGGGAAAATTATGACTTGTTTGTTTGTTTGTTTGGATGTTTTTCAAAGCAAGCAGCAGCCTGCCTGCACGGCCACTCCAAACCAGTTGTGAACCTTCTTGGAGAGTTTTTTTCTCGTTTGTTCCAACAGTCAGACATGCCACAAAGTCTGCTCCAGAGCATCTTCTTAATCACCGCCAGTTGCTCGCTTCTTAAAATGAATTTCCTTAAAACTTCCCTTAATTTTTTAAGGGAAAACCATCTTCCAGGCCAGGACTGTGGTCTGGCAACTACAGCACATAGCTTAACAGTCCTCATTCAATATTTCATTTATTTCTCCTACCATTCGTTCAGTGTGGATAGCATATTGCAATACATCTTAAAGACGCTTGGTAGAGATGCTCACAAGCCAAATGCAGAGGTTGCAGCTGCTCTGCAAAGATATCTGAGTGATAGGCAGCGAGTTACAGGGGCAGCAGAGCTATGGAAATGAAGAGCAAGCTCTGCATGGGCTGGTTTATGCTGTATCTCCCTCTGAGGGAGAGGCTGTACTCAGAGGACTGCTGAAGAGCTCATGTGGAGAAGTTCCCTCAACCCCACGAGCTATGAGTAGCCCTACCTCAAATGTCTGTATCCGCCACAGAAGCCCAGCTTTCTGAGGCAAGTGCCAGGAGCTCCAGCTCTGGTGGAAAGGACAAGATGAGGCAGAGGGGACATAGCCTACTTTTCTCAAAGGAGCCTCAGAAAAGTTAGGAAGCTAAGCTACTGAATGGACCAAAAGTCAATTTGAATGAT
>JAVCKT010027863.1:0-10605 GCA_032273925.1 Rhynchotus rufescens | reverse complement strand
CAATTCAATTTAATTCAATTCAATTTAACAAAGTAAGCAAAGTCTTTTCTCTTTAGATACCTTTCAGCTACTAATTTTTTTCCACAGTTACAAAATCTGCATTATTTGATTCCCAAATCTGTATTCAAACTTCTAGGAAGACGCTTCTTTGCCATGGTGCTTTTAAAGACAATACATCCCATTTACTTTCTTTATTTTCCGCCAGTTACTGTTTCACTTTGTCTATCTTTTGTTCTGTACAACTGATCACAGTCAGAGAAAGATATTTCTTTATAATGGTTGAAAAGGTATTGTCCTCTGTTGCTTTTAAGGGCTAAATCATGGAAATACACAGTGGGCAATTCTATTCACGTAACTCCATGTGCCTTTAATAGAGCTAAGCATGTTAGATAAGGATAGAGATGGGAGCAGTTGCTGAATTGGGGCCACAGTGAATATGGGATAATGAAGTCAGTGAAATGCACAGTTAAGAATAAAATGTACCATAAACTGATGATTCAGCAATTCCATCATTACCAATTATCAAGAGTTCCTTCAGGTAAAGTAAATTTCATGAGGTTGTGTTCAGTAACTCTTGGAATACCTTAGGGTAATATACTATCCACTCATATCTGAACACAAATATATGTTAAAAAAAAAAATCAGGCCTTTCTCCCCTTTCCTTTCCTTTTGGAGCATAGGGCAACCAAAACTCAAGCAATATATATGTTGCTTAAGTCAAGGGAAGTTCACTGGAAAGGGTTGTGTGGATTCCTCTACAGCAAGAGCATTTAACCGCTGCCAGAGTTTAGGATTTGCCTTTTGCAGTCAGTTCCTGCAGAGCAGAATCCTTTTGGAAGAATAGACCATAACAAGTGGTTTGTAGGATCAGTTCCCTGGAGGAAGAGCCAGAGGAATGTTTCAGTGCAAGGCACTCACACCGATTGGAGCTTTCATTAGAAATGACAGCTATGTCCTTTCTCCTCCACTCATTTTCTAGTCAAATGCAAGTTTAGTGAATTCAGAACCACTGAAAAGAAATATATTTTCACCTAGCGTGTCACCAGCCTGCTAATTCACTGCACAGGAGGCCAGCGTCTTGCCTGTAGCTAGACTGTGAAAACAGTGGTGTAATTTTATTATAGTTAAATTATTTTTCACTTATATCAGCTAGGAGGGAAACAAGACTAATCAAATCTCTTGATTCAGGGAGTAAGCAGCTGTCACCCTTGGGGTCAAAAAGAAAAATCTTTTATTTCCAAAGACAGTGAGTCAGTTCAGGATTCATTTGATACAGTAAGTCAATTCCGGATTCTCTCTGGCTTTAAATTCCTTTAAATCATTTGGCATTAGGTACTACCTCAACAAGATGCACTATTGGCTACATTTGTGGGTGCACAGCAAGTTTTTGTGGCTAATTGTCAAAGCTGTTACATGGGGTAAGCAGAGAAGTTTGCCCTTCCCTATGAAATTCCAGGGTGGAATTATTTTCTCTTCCACTCAGCTTCCTCCATGGTAGTTTCTATTGGCCAGATTTATTAAAAATAGTATTCAGCTGCTTTTTGCACTTTCAGATAAGCCATGCAGAACAGCTAAATGCTAGATAGTGTTTTTAGGAACTGCTTCCCATCCAGATTTTCCCCAATGTGTTTAAAAAATGCAATTTATTATTCCTGTAATTAATGATCTCCCCTCAGCTATCTGCAGCCAGCCTGCTTCTCCGAGCGGGAGATTTACCCAAGGAGTCAGTGCTAAGAAGCAACCTCCATTAATGGACCAATTATTTATAACTGTACTCATTAGTTAATTCTGTTTTGCATCCACATTTGGAGGATGTTGTCTGGAAGGATTGCAATGGGATTTCTGCCTTTGGATACAGGGAAAATTTTTCTCTTCCTTCTTTGAGGTGCAGCATGAAGCAGAATTCAGTACTGAGCCTGATTAGTACGAGGCTCCTCACAGTCCTGACATGAAGAGGCTGAACTATTGTTTGTTTTGTTTTGCATATCAGGGTGGAGGAAACCAGTGATAAGGTTTTGGAAGCTGAGAAGAAGCTCCAGGAAGAGCGGCGTCGATGTCTCGCTTTGGAGCAGCAGCTTGAAAAACTGAAAATGGACCCAGGGAAGAACACGAGTGCCCAGAAATCTGCCCCGAGGAGCAAGGCAGGTGAGGTGGAGCCCTTAGCAAGGACAGGGTCCCCGGACCATCGTCATGGTTAAGAGATATCAGGGATATGTGGATTCTCATCTCAAACCTACACATGTGCTTGACCTCACACGCTGTGATTCAGACCTACTCAGAGCAGTGGACTGATACAGAAGGTGAAATCCTGACCCTGTGTAATTCAGGGGCCTTTACTGTGAATTTAAATGTCCCTAGGACTTTCACCATATGATATTTTCATGGGATGAGGTTCTAGAAGAACTTTATGCTGCTCGGCATCCACACCAGGCCTATTGCTGTGTTCCTCTTCTGCCTGAGGGATTCATCTGAAGGTTAAGAGCAGAATTAAAGGACACATCCCAATTTAAGTCCTGTCAGTGCCTGTGATAAACTGTTGCTCATGATGAAGTAATTAGATCTGGCGTAATTTATTATCCCATGAACATGATAATCTCCTGCTATAAATATGAAAGCCTTGCTAGCCTAGTTAAAGAAGAAGAATTCATGGCAAGGTGTAAAATTTTTATTTCCCTGATCAGATCCTTTTAATGCTTAAGGACTCTGATTTTGTAAAATGTCTAAACCAATAAAACCGCACATATTCTTAAGGAAACTTTTACAATGATTTCTCTTTTTATATGTATTTTTATAAAGTTGAAAGGCTTTAAATGCCAAGAGACAAACACTAAACAGTGATATGAAGTGCTGCTTCAGTTGTGTTGCTTTTCTCTGCTTCTCATGTCCTCGTGCACTTGGTCACATCCATGTTTGGCCACAAGCTCTCTCTATGTGGTGCTGTTTACACTGGGAACTAGGCTGTCCTGTGCAACATGTGTGTGGTGTTCAGGACCTCAAATGAAACACTGCTCTTCACCCATCTAGAGTACAGAGGGAAATTAGGCACACAGGAACAGGATTCTGAGGAGCTTTTGCCCTGAATAGGGACTAAGCACATGGATGATGGAAAATTACTCCCATCCATAAAATACAGAAAAAGTAGCACAAAGGAACTTAGAGCCTGTCTTCTAGAGCAGCATTTAACTGATTTCTTTTTTCATAAGAACCCAATAGCTTCAAGTGTTCTGTTACCCTACCTGTAGATTTCCCTTGCAATCTCAAAGAGATGCAGTGATCAGCACTGAGCTATTCTGGTGAGGCTGTGCTGTAGAAATGGTCTGGTAGATCACTGGCATTTTGTGCTTGGAGGAAGCAAGCTGTAAAAACAGCCTGCACAGTACTCTGGTGTGACAGGGTCCCTCTGACTAAATATTTAGTTCATTATCTTTGGCTGCCTCACAACATAAAGAAAATGAAGTAAGGATCCACACTAACACTAGTAAGAAAGAAATCTCCATGTCCTCCTTTGAAAAAACTTAGCAGCACCTAGTGACTTGGCAAAACACTCTGGAATCCGCACAAGAAGCAAGGCTACAAGGCTGTAATTTACCTTTTCAGTAGAGTGTGTATGTTATCTGAATGCTTTCATGCCAGATAGTTGAGGAAATAAGAGATGAAAAACTTGAGTATGTAATAGAGACTAGAGAACCCACTAATTTACATAATGTTCCCTTTTCTTTCTGAAAGGACAAAATTGGAGAGAGCTGATCTAATTACCAGTCTAATGTTTTTAGTGTCTTCAGTTGGAGGGAAGTAGATAGGGATGCTGAGCGGCTAGAAACAACCTACTTGTGTTTTAAATCTATTTTTTTGCTTGGGATTTTTTTCTTATAGCCTTATCCAAATTTCTAATTTCCAAAGAATCCGATTTCCAAAGATAATATAGATAATTAACAGCAGGTTTTCCTCAAGCCTGTAAAATACAACATCAAGATAAAGACATCTTATTGGTCTTCAGTAGTGAGGTTCAGAAACCTCGATCTTTCTCTTCTGACAGAGTCTTAATTAGGAAAGTATTCCTGATGTAGACAGCTTAATTTTAATTGCATTTATACATGCTTTACTAAGTTGAACCTATACTGAACCTATACTGTATTTATGCTGAGGATCACAAAGTGTTTCACACAAGCTCTTTCAGTGTGTGCCTCACAAATATTATCACAATTATTCAGAAAGCAACAGTTGTCACCACCTTAAATGTAATACAATGACAAGGTAAAGGTCAAAATAATTCCGTTCAGCCATTTCAATCATCTGTTGTTTTGACCACTTTAGTATTTTTGAATCTTTTTTTTTTCCATTCTTAAATAGGTAAAAACTTATATTACTGTTTTTAGCCATGAAATGTAAATGCATGATGTTTTACTTTGACTGAAAGGAGATTAAGAGAACATTGATTCCTATATATTTACAATATATTCATGCATATATGAACAATTTGGCAAGCTCCTTAGTAATTATCCACTACTTCCTGCAATTTACTTGGTGTGCCAGCAGTGAAAAAGATCGCTCGTTTGGTTTGTTAGAACTTAATTTTTGGTTAAATCTACAGGTCAGCCCACTAATCAGTCTAGACTCACCTGGGACGTGAGCGATAAAGAGCTTTCTCCAGCCCAGCTCTCCAAGCTGCCCCTGGAATCACAGATTCAAGAGCTGAGCACGAGGTATGGTTTCCTTGCCTTCACACTGTGATACTGTCATCTTCTTCAGAAACTCAACAGCAAAGATTCACTGTTGTCCCCCTAACTAACAGTAAATATATCCGGCCCAGGTCCTCAGAAGATGGAACACAGCAACTGAGTAGAAATCACAGGAAGTCTGTGAGCTGTTCTTTATCCAAGTCACTCTTATACAAACTTCCTAATAATTATACAAATAATAAATACTCCAGATGGGTTAGGGACAGAGCACTTGCAGAAAAAGGCACCTTTTCTTTTTGTTTTAACTGTTGATAGCAAGCTTATTAATGAAATTAAAATCTTCATCTCTAGCAAGACAGATCTGAGAGGGGTCTTCACCTTCTAATGTTCTCTATCTCAAAGAGAAAAGGAACAAGTGTTTTTGTGTCTGCTCTTTCTCATGCTTGTCACAACATACCAGAGAGCCTGTGTTTCAGTGTTTCTTCTCTGGAGCAGAATCTCTGTTTTCATTTGCTTTGAAGCTCCACAGCTCACATGAAAGTTTCCTTTTGTTTCCTAGGCTTGTGATCCAGCTGGATGAGAATGAAGCTCTGAAGGCTGCTTTGGAAACTGCTGTGAGAATGAAAGAGGAAGACTTTAAACTGTACCAAGACACAATGGACCAAGTGAAGGAGATCTTTCTGCAGGCCCTTCGGCAGCAGAAACAGGAGAAGAGTTAAGCAAGATATTTGGAATCCTTCGGACTGCCAAGGAGAGCCCTGGCATTATGCCCATGAATGAAAACGCAGCGTAAGAGTAGTTTGCAGCATCAGATCATGTCATTTCCTTAGCATTTGCAGGAGAGGATGAGAAGTGGTGTTGAACAGAAGTACAAAATCAATGAAGATTTTGCATTTCGGCAAGTTCTGTCTGGAAACCTTAACAAGCAGCTCTCAGCCTGCACGTGCTACAGCTTGCTGTAACTGAGGAAGCTGCAGCTCTGCAAAACTTCCACTAGTTCCAACAGAATTTTCTTAGAGAGTGCTCAGTGCCTAATATGCTGCTGCCTTTATCTGTGTGTGTAAGAATTTGTCTTACAAAACTTATGGCAGCCCCTTTCCAAAGCCACGCCAGGAGCAAGTTGAGCTGAGTTTTTATCAGCACGCTGATACCTGTCTGTCAGGCTTTTCTGCAGCACTTAAGTGCTGCAGGAGTAGATTAGCCTGACCTGGGGATATCTGCAAGAGAACTTTGTGGAAACTCCACAGAGCCTCTGGCCTGTTTCTGTGCTCGCATGTGTCAGCAGTGATGAGAGCTTTCCCTGCAGAAGTAGAGAGACTGTGAAGATTACCCCTACAACCAGCCAGGCTTACTTTAAATTCAGCTCCTGCAATAGCTGATTCTATATGAAACTTGCCTTCCAGGGTACAAATGCCCAATTTCTTGGCCTCTGCATTCACCCATCGCTCAGGCCTTGTTCTCACTAGGAAGAGAGCAGGAAGAAACGCTAGCAAAACACAAGGCGAGCTCTTGCCACGCTTTTGGTGGTGCTGAAAACCCTCACATCGCTGTCATTTTCCTGGAGCACGGTGAGAACACGGAGCGCACGCTAATCAGGCATTAACGTGCAGCTTGCCAGCAATGAGCCACCCTCGGGGACTGCAGGCAAGTGGAGAGCTACTCGTTTTTGTACAGTGCTGCTTTGTTTCTCAGCTGAAAGTCTTTCAGAGCTCTCCTTTCTGCTTCTCTTTGTTAGCCTCTTTCTGCAGGTGCAAAGTTTGCCCTGCGTTAACCCCCGCCATCCCCACAAAGTCATATTGCAGCCACCGCTGCCTTCCCCAGCAGTGGGAGCCGGTTCTGCTTCTTACTTGTGCTGAGATAGGGCAGGGCAAAGAAGAGAGCTAAGCTGGAGTGAGTCCAGATGCAGCAAGTGGTCCCTGTCTTCTTCCTGTTTAGTCTCAGCAGTGGCTCTTCACATAGTTCAGAATCCCTGATAGGGGAGGTTGTGGACCCGAGGAGAAGCCAAACACCAGAGAATTAACCCTCTCTGCACTTAAGAAAAGACCCTGCTTCCCAGCACTGGCCTTTAGCTGAGCAGATCTGAGGTGCCTGTCACAAACAGCAGGAGCAGGACTGCTCTTTGCCAGGTTCTTCTTGCTCTCCTTGGCAGTAGCATCAGATGAAGATGCATCTTGCAGCCGTCAGCCACCTCTCCAGCTTCTGACAATTGGAGGAATCACAAATCCCACCTCTCCTGTGATTGTGGTGGGGGAAACAGATACAATCTCATCCAAGGGAGCTGCAGTTTTCCTCTTTTCACTCCATCCTCTCTTCACTCCATCAGCATGGGGTCAACTGAGCAGCCAAAGAGAAGAAATCCATCCACCTCGGACAGATATTTTAAGGACCTGCAGTGATGAGCAGAAGATGCTGAAATGTTTGCTGAGCTGTGGCAAGAGGTGTGAATACTTTGCTATGTGTTGGCCACTGACTACAGGCTGATAGCTTGCAGCTGGAGATTTGATTTCGCTTACACAGAAGTGTGAATCAATAATATTTTAATGCAAGTCGGTGCACACAAAACTCAATGTGTCGTCCTTTCTAGTACGTGGTCAGCATTTGGCTCCTGTCCTTGTGATGAAGCAGTGGAGATCATAGCACTCCCTAGCAGAATTCTCCCAGGGATGGCCCTGAGCCATCCCAGGAAGCTCAGATAAGAAACTTGCACTGTGTGTGTTACAGAACACATCTGGCTTGATGATACATGGTGCAAACCTCCGGGGCTGCAACACTCATTTCTTTAAACATGTTTGTTTGGGATTGCACAAAAATGTTAACTTTTTTTTGTGCATACACACACACTTCAAGGTACAGGATGTCTGGCGAAGGAGGGAGGAGTAAGTCACTATAAAAAGGCCTCTGAAGGACCCTAAGCAGTAACTGTTCTCCTGGAAACATGTGAATTTACTACCTCCTATAGCAGAGGGTCTGAACACAGGCCTGGCTCTCCGGTCCCCCTCAGCTTTCACCTTACTTTAGAACTAAATTCCCTCTGCATTTCCAACAGACTGACCTTGCTTTGGTTTCTCCCACTGTTGACATTGCACAGATCTCCTGCAGTAACCACTTACCACTTCCCATATATATTTTCAAGGTGCAAGACTGATATCTCCATGCTGATGTCCCCACGCCAGCCTTTCTGCTCCTGTGCTGCAAATGTCTACAGGTTCAGTGGGGCTGGGAAAAACCCACAACCAACCCAGGGCAGGGCTGCTCTTCAGCTGAATCAATTCCCTCTTGGTCCATCATCCGACCGCTCACGTGCTCTGCCTGCCCCTCCAGCCTGAGGGGGCATTTGCTGTCACCAGCCTTTCCATGAAAATACCAGTTACCAAACTACAGCCTGGACGTGCACTATGCTGATAGAGCAAAAGAGAAGCTGACAAAGACACATCTGTTCAAGTCCTGTTACAGTCCTATCATTTTTTATTACTGTTTCCTCAACGCATCTCATGCAATGTAACTTTGGGATGCACCCTCACCTAGCTGAGGTGTTAATCGTTTCAGGGTGTTGTTTATTATTTGTCAACCTTGAAGGAGTGTCTGAGTGGAGAATAAATAGGAAATTCTATGCGTGCAGCTGAGGAAAATAGTGAACATATTTGGCTCACTGCCTGCAAACCACATGCTATGGGTCCTCAGTCGTGAACTCTCTCCAGCAATTTGCTTTGCTGTGTTCTTTGAGCTACTACCTTTCTTTTAGGGAGAAAAACTTCTAAATCTGCTGTTTTCTGTGGAAATTTGCCCAAGTGGGATAAGCAGCAGCCCATAAAATTGCTCTGCTTTACCTCTGACTTGAACTTTCCTGGCTTCCCTTTGCAGCCAGTTATCGCCGTGACTTTCTCCGATAAGAGCTTTGTGATTTCCTCCCAGGTCCAGTGAGAAGCAATAGCTGAAAAACCACAGACTCTTTTTGATAAGCTGAAGAAAAGGAGGGTTTTGTTCAAGCCCTCATGGCAGCAAATAGGTGGGGACACCGCTCTGCCCAGCTCTGTGCCTGGAGTTCAGCTCTGAAGAGCAGCGCGATGTTCAGTTCTGCTGCTCTGAGGTATTTGACGCTACAGACACTTTTGGATTAGCCGGTAGGATTCAATCTTTGGTCAATATAAGCTAGGAATAACTATCCTCTGAGAGGTTAGGCAAGGGGGAAGTGTTTGGGGTGAGTCAAAGGCTCTTGTGCCTGACGTTGGGTAGAGCAGATCCGAGGGCGTCCGACGGATGCGCCCAATGCAAAAGCACAACTGAACCACCAGGGATAGAGTCCATCGCGCTGACCAGCCACACGCTGAGTTAAGTCGTGTTGGTGACATTAAATGTAGATGGTTTCTTCACGCACGAGCCCTCCGTGCCCAGGGCACCAGGGCTCAGTCAGTGCCTGTTGTGCTGTGACCTCCTCAGATCTCTCAGCGTGGATTGGGTTAAATCTACCCAGATTTGGGGATGTCAGAGGAGGCAGCCGCCTTTCCCTGCAGATCCCACCCCGAGGCTTTGGTCGCCGTGATCTCAAGGAGCTTGGTAGCAGGTCCCTGTGTTAGGTATCAACCAAAGCAGGGTGGAGGAAACCCAAGCGGGTCCTTTCCATGGGGAAACCTGGGAGAAATCCCCTGGGAAATGGATGCTGCAGGGGCAATAGATGGAAAATTGTTCGGACCAACCCGGCGACTGCTTCATCCGACAGCTGCTGCTGCCCTGCAAGGAGCACCGGCCGGCACACGACAAAGGGACGACATGAAGCTTTAAATGGAAAAACGCTGTGGCAGAGGCTCCGTGCTCTAAATTAAGCTGCAGCCAAGGGGAGTGTTGGGTTTCTGCCCTTGTGCTCGTCCCTCCTGCGGGACGGCACAACTAATGCCGCCCAAATCCCCATGCCGCTCCGGTTACGGAGCAAAGGCTCCGCAGCCGCTCTGCAGGCAGCAGGGCAGCTCCTGGGTTTGAGAGCAGCCCGTTTGTCAGCAAAAAGTGGTTGTCTTTACAGAAAACTAGAGCGCTGGCCTCGAGGTGCAGCACGATGGCGACAGAGAGGGGTATAAGCCCCTATGGATCACCCAATTCCTTGGTAAGGAGCGGGAATCACGGCCTCCCTGCCTGCTCCGGAGGGCTGCGAAGGAGACACAGCAGGAGGCTAGAAGGTGCTCTGCACAGGGACACGTCCTGCTGGAAGGAGCCGGGTTTCTTCCAGCCTGACCCTCATCATTCCCTGGAAACCAAAACCCAGCTCTGAGCAGGTTGGCGCGACTCTGGCAGGGCCTTTCTGCTCCCCCGTTGCTTCCCGGGAGCAAATCCCGCTGCTGCGGGAGGCTGGGGCTCGTCCCGGAGCCCAGAATCCTCTGCCGACGTCTGAGGGTTGATGCCACCTGGTCTGCGAGAGGCCAAAGACGTTGCTTTGTTGGGCGTTTCTGCTGGAATCGGCTGCCTTCCCGAGGTGTCTGTCCGGCAGCATCTTGCCCTGCTAGGATATGCAACCACAAATCCTGTGTTTCATTCCTGGCTGGACACAACATTGGAGTTTCACCACGGTGCAGAATGAACGCGGTGTTTCCACCAAACCCCTCTGGTTCCTGCACTACCTTTGCATGAAACCCTGCAGATTTCCCCCTATTTTGTCTCTGGTCTCAGTTTGGGTGCCACAACATCCAGTGACCTGCCAAAAAATGCATTAAAACCAGCACAAAACCATAAAAACAGCCCTTCATCATAAAGCAACAGCAAGAAAACACAGAGGCATCTCCTGTGCCAAGGAAGGCACTCTGGTCACATTTGAAATAAATCTTATTATATTAGAAATCAAGATTATTTTTTTCTATCTTTATAATATCTGTAAATTAAAGCTAAATGATTTTCAGGCCAAAGCCTTATGAAAAGCTACCCCGGATCCCTCTATCTCTAG
>JAVCKT010027862.1:0-21216 GCA_032273925.1 Rhynchotus rufescens | reverse complement strand
CCATATACACACAAAAATAAAATAAAACCTCATCTTATAGCTCTACTGCCTCAGTTCTTTAAATATGTTTGTACAAAAGAATGGGAGCAGTCACATCATCTCCATGTAGTCCCGATTCTATCTGCATTTTTTTTCCTTTTCTTTTTTCTTAACAAGGCTTTTGACTTTGAAGCCTCAGCTGAAACACTTCTTGACCTTTACAAGTGCATCGGCCAGACACCGACCATGTGAGGTGGGTCATATGGAACAGATTTAGACACGGACGCGTATCATCCCGGGCGAGGAATGCAAAGTCGCTGCCGATCCCTTCCCAAAGCTGCATCATGTGTGCGAGATAAATCCCGGGGACAGCGGGGCTGCGGCAGCCACAAAGGACAATCGCTTGGCTATCGCCAGCCAAGCTCAGGGCAGACAGGGCCGCTTTGAGCGCCCGCCCTTGCGGAGCGGCCGCTCTCCCACGCGCGGGACCCGAGGCCCTGCGGCCGCTCCGGGAATGTGGTGGGCCGGCGGATCCCGTAGCGGGCGGAGAGCTACGAGGTGCCCTTGGAAAGCTGCGGGAGACTTAAGGAAGTTGGGAGCAATTAGTGGTTCAATGTCTTTGTGAACGCCAGCACGTTACGTGAGAAGGTTCCTGGTTTACCCGCTCCATGTCGCTTCCCCAGCTGCGGATTTGCAGGGTCGCAGGCGCCTTCCTGAAAGCCTGGGGTGCTTCCAGCCCCTGCTCCCACCTCGTCACTTGTCTGAATGCTCCTTAGATGCTCCTGCAGGGCAGGCTCTGTGGATTGTGCGCCGTGCTGGGAGGCACGTGGAAGAGCGAAGGAGCGCCAGGGTGAAGCGTGGGGAGCGAGCAGCGCCCGGGCAGGGGGTGGGTGCTGGTCGGAGAGGTGCAGAGCTTGGGAGAGCTGCGCCCGGCGTGCGGAGCCGTGCAGCCCCTCCGGCACCTCCAGCCCTCCGTGGGGACCCGCGCAGCTCCTTTCCCTTAGTTACCTAGAGATGATGGAGAGAAGGCAGCCTGGGCCAAGGCGCCCGTGGATTCCTGAGTGCTGGCAGGGCGATGCCGTTGCCCGTTCGGAGCGGGGTTTCGGGGTGCAGCCGTGATGGGCTGGCCCTGGCGGGCGCGCAGGGCTCTGAGCAGCTGGGCTCCTGGGGGCCCTTCCGAACCTGCCTTTTTGCCGGTGAAAGCCGAGAAAAGGCGAGTGTTGGTGCTGCTGAGACAGAGCTTTGCCACGCGAGCGACGGAAGCGTCAGGCTCTTCGTCAACATCATTCCTCATTGCCTTATTTCCGAGCCGTGGCTTTCAAACTGCCTTTGCCTTAGGACTGCACCAGTCTGACCTCTAGCACCAATATTATACCTTTAATTATGTCTGCTAGACAAATATGTCACCTCAAGTTACGGGAGTCGTGCTGTGCTATGAATCTCCCTTGGCCGGTGCGCTGCAAGGTCCGGCTTTGACAATGCTATTAGCGGGGAAGCATTTTAAGCTGTTCTTTATATAATCATCCCTGAAAGATGCTATTTTTCTCTAAACTACAGGAGGGCTTATGTTTAATCAGTGCGATATATGTGTATTTTTTAGCAAATATTACAAATGTCTGTCTCAGTGTTTCATGGTAAGCTGGATTTTGCACTTTATCTGATTGGTGAGCCTTTAATAACTATGACCTGCACATAAGTAAACATACACTTGACCTTGAACGTAACAGCAGAAGAGGAGCTATAGCCCCTGTTGGTATTGCTGGGAAAGCAAATGGTTTAAGAACGAAAATCAAGATTTTATTTTCTTTCTGTGTGCATCCTTTTTTTAGATAAGTTGTAGCAGAAGAAAAATACAGCCTGGGCTGCGTCAGAACAGATCATCAGATTATTAACATTCTTATTAAAAGAGCAGCGAGGATAAAGGAACAAATGCATAGGAAAGCGTAGGAATTTCTTGTGCTTGCTGGCACTTGAGCATAAAACATTACTGAGATGATTTGTTAAATAATAGAAAGGGTTTTTCATTTCCTAATTTTCTAGCTAAAGCTATCTCCCAGCAACCTGCTTCTCATTCCTTAATATTTAGACTTATGGACCAATTTGAGAGTATTTTCTTTCCTGCAATGATTAATGCTTCCATGAAACAATGTCATCGCAAGCCATCTACCTACCTTGTCAGCTTGGCATCGGGCTGGCTCTGCTGTGCTGTAATTTATGGCTTCAGCCAGTAATTTGCAAATCTAATGTTGGGGAGGCTATGAGGATCTGAGATTTGAATGCTTTTTACTGATTTAGTAAATATCTCCCCCATTAGTAAAACAAATGGCACAGGGATCAGACATCATCTCCAAGGTTCAATAAATATTTTATCAGCTATAATGGAAATTGTCAAATTGATCTAATTGTACAATACGTTATCAAAAAGATATCAAAGTTGGACATGGCCTCTGCCCTTGTCTCTCATTTGCAGGCTTTTGTCTTCGATTATGACTTCCTGGGAGAAAAGGAGGAAAGTGCAGAGTTCATTACAAAGTAGTGTGAGTAACATACCAAGCACATGCCCATTCAGAAGATAAATTCTGGAGAAATAATTAACTCTCTCCTGCTTGAGTATATAGCAGGACTGCAGAAGGTTCATGTAAATCTCCTAAATGGCTGGTAATATCTCCCAAATGGATATTTTTATACTGAACCTATACTCATTGATCTCATGCATAAAGGCAAATTATCCATCACTGATACTGCTTTTGAGGAAAAATTCATGCCTTTGTTCCATCTAGAAGGGGCCGAAAGGAGTGAATCTGAAAGCAAATTTTAGTCCTCTGGCAACTACTGTGGGGATAATTTAATTAACCCATTAATAAAAGTTTAGGAGAAAAAATGGCACAACTTTAGCTAAAATTAAACCAAATGGTTACTCTGCCCGAGTCAGCACAAGCAGTGGGCGCTCGGGAAGAGCGAAGCGCAGCTGCTCGGGTGCTGAAGGACGTCGTGGCGCCGGCGCGAGGGTCTCGTCCGCGTGGGGAGCGGGCGCGGAGCGGGGCCGGCGTGTTGCGGGTGTTGGTTCTGGCCGAGCTGCCGGGCAGCGTCCGCAGCGGCCGGCGGGGCGTCCGCGAGGCCGCTGCCCTCGACGTGGCCGCAGCGCCAGGGACCTCCGAGCGGGAGCTGCGGGACATAGGGAAGCAAGGAGGCTTCCTTTATCTTGACCGTCCCTGCTGCTGGGTAACATCCCGGCTGGCCGTGCCAGCGTGTCCGGCCGGGTGACGAGCTGAGGAACGTCAGAGGCCTTTCCACAGTTGGAGAAACCGTCAGCGTGTTCTTGGATGCAGCCCCTAGTTGTGTTTCTCATTAGGTCTCCTGGAGGCTTGAATAAAAAGTCCACACTTGATGTTTTTGGTTTCCTGTCATTTTGAATAAAAATAAGGATAGAAAATGTAGTATCTTAATGGAAGCTTTGAGTTAAAGTAGTTTTAGGTAGCTTTTTTTTTTTTGAGGAAATGCTTTAAAATTTAAGCTAACAAGCTGCAAACATCCTGTAATGTGATTTCACCACTAGTTTGTCTGGCACAGCTGCTTTCTGCATCACAAACAGGGAGCAAAAGTGAAGGGAAGTGTGTGTGGAATTAGAATCAAATTTGAGATGTTAAAACTGAGCACCAGTAAGATCATAATGATCATTAGCTCAATGAAGGGTAAAGGGGCTATTTTAATAGAATATAGACAACACAACTAAGTGCAAGTTAAGCTTCAGCTTTTATTCAGCCTGCAGCCTTGGAACTGTTGAGTCAGGTTTCTAAACATAAGCCACATGCTTTTTCTTTCCTTCAAAGATTATTTTTAAGTAAATACTCATTTTTTTCTGCCACCGTGTTAGGCCATCATGGTGTATCTTGCAAAGTGAGCGTGCCGCTGTGGTTTTCTCCTGAGGAGTTCAGATAAGAATTATTTTGCTAAGAGGGTATCTGAGGATGATGGAGTTGGTAGCTAATACCAAAACCTTGACACTACTTGAAATTTTATTTTAAGATGCTGTTTTCAGATAGCTTTTAAGCTTTATTCCTTAGCAATGTAGAGGTGTGGATGTAATTCCCTCTTTGCTTAAGAGGGAATGTATCAACATTTGGAATTAACTCTAGTTGCAAAATACTGTCTTACTTTAAAACAGTGTTTTTCTAGATCTGTTCTCTGACCAGGAGTGTGTGCTGGGGAAGAGAGATAAACGGCCTGATGAGAAAAGTAGATGTCAAACAATTTTTGTTAGCGCTCTTTCCTGATACCGATTGCTGGTCAGGCACAGACAGGCGGGCAAGAAGTAGAGCTCCTCACTCCACGAGATGTCCAAGACGTTTCCTTGGGTGATTTAAACACTAGTGCCTCTCGGTGTCTGCGTGTGCACCGCTCGGTTACCACTTGGAGAAGTGAGGCTAATGCTTGGGAAATCTCCTAACCTGGACGGCACTGAGGTGGGTGTGTGCAGCCCAGAACCTCACGTTGTCCCTGGGCACCAAGCCGAGCGGCACACGCTCGGTCTGGAGGAGCACAAGAGCTTTCATTTTGGGCGGCAGCTTTCGGGAGCCGCTTAGCAGTGCAAGTGAGCCGGGATGCCGGCCACATCCTCGTTCCAGCTCTTGCCTCCATTTCTCTTGGCATGACTCTTGGTTGGGGGCACTGCTGCTGGACGGGTTGGGCTGCTGAGGATGTTCCCTCCTCCCCTCCCTCTGCTCCCCGTCCGTGGAAACAGCCGCCTCTCGCTTTGAGGAGCTGTATTTTGTCACCCCAAACAAAAGTGGGGTGGTGGGTTCTGCCCTGCCAGGGAAGAAGCTAACCCTCGTGCTCCAGCCCTCGTGCTGCCCGTAGCATCCTTCAAGCGCCGCGGTACTTTGCGTCCCTCGCGTGCGCAGAGCACACACAGCCCTTTGGGCTGGATGACTCCCTGAGCAGTGACAAATCTGGGGGTGTGAGCGAGCCCGGGACTGAGCACCAATGACCTGCTGGACATCCGTTAACTTCGGTGGGAGAGCTGTTTATTTTTAATGCAAAGTTCATGCGATCTTTCTTGCCTCGGCACCACATGTGCACTCCCACCTCCACATCAGCAGACCTCGATTTTTATCTGTAACGGCTTTTGGTGAGAAAACAAAACAAAGCACCAAATGTTGTTCTTAAGCATTCATTTTCTAGGCCAACAATAACCCCAGCCTAGACGAATAACTCCCTCCTAGTTCCTAAGGAGAGAAGTGTTAGACTACACAGACAGTGAGGTCATTCATAGTCACTATTGTTTCTTGATAACCCAATTAAGAACGTGCAATTTATCTAGCCTGTTTCCATTTAATTATCTAATTTGTCTGCCTGAGTTGGACTAGCTATCTCCCCTGCACTCCAGGGTTGCTATCGCACTAAGGACTTGTTCCTGCAGCAGGCTCCCAGGTGCTTTTCATTCATTTGACATATAGTCATAGACAGTTATAAATCAGGAAGGTGGAAAGAGCCATCACATTGCTTTCCCTTACTTTATCATTGGGGGGAAATGTGTGCGCTAGATTTAGAGCCGCGGTGCTATTGCCCTCTTGCTAATCTAAGACCAAACTTTAATAAAGGTATTTTATAGTCTTCCATTTAGAGCTAAAGATGGCTTGAGAAAAGACGTGAGCAGGGAGAGAGAGATTTGTCAATGTAGATGTTCCATAGTAAAGGGTCAAAACCACAAAATAAAAGTCATAAGCGGTAGAGAAATGATTAGTACTTGTATGACACAGTTACTAATATGCTCTAATGAATGCTGAAGTGTTTGTAAATAGTGTCTTTACTGTGATGATGAATGCTGCCAAATGCACTTTTGGAGATGCCTATCTGAAGCAGAGGAATGATTTCAAATGAACAGGCCTTTGCCTTCAGTCTTGTTAAGCTGTAAAAATTAGCAACCAGGCTGCAGGAATGGACTGATTTTAATCTGTTTCTCAAAGGTTTGTTCTGGATTCCTTATCGTTCTATCTTTATTTACCTGGAGCTTTCTCAGTTTGTCTCATTTCTCGTGTTCAATTCCCCGGTTCAGGGGTTTCACACGAGAAATGTGTTTAGTAGAACAAAGTAAACGTGTCTGGTGCAGGAGAGTGAGCTCGGGCCTCGGGATATTCTTCTTCTTTGGTTTTCCCTGTCTCATCACACGTTCAGGTTTGGCTGTTCGAGGCCCGGCCCTCCGTTCTGCCTCCCTTTGGAGGCCACCATCGGGAAGGCCTCAAATGAGGTTCCTCGGGAGCTTCGGATGCTGCATGGTTTCCATGGCTTTCCAAAGTTCATTCCTGTATTCCCTAATAAAAATGGGGATGTTGAGTGTTTCACCTTCACTGGGCAATACTTATGTCCGATTCTTTTCTCAGAGGGATTTTAAGCTATAACAAAAGCCCAGCAATCCCATCTATTGGTGTGTCAAAATAATTCATGTTGCAATAGCTCATCTTTTATGTCCTTGTGCATGAAGGGCTACACGGCAAATTTTGGCCTCTGCCTGCTGTTGATGTCCGAGGCTCGGCAGAGCTCGTGCCTCCACTTTCCTGGGAGCTGCTAGCAAAGCTTAAAGCCAATTGCTAAACATGGAGAATTACTGCACTTAATATGCTAAGGGCATATTTTTTTTTCTTCTTCTGTAAAAGCTGAGCTACAAGATGGAAAGCACTGTTTTTTTTTTTCTTTAAATAGTATTTCAAGATTTAAATAGTCATTTACAGGTAAAATAGACGTGTATCTTATTTGCTTCATGTTTCTCTCTTCAGAAGTCAGTTGTCAGGTTAGTCAATAAATGAGATTTTTGTGACAATTCAAAGTAGATGTAAAATTAAGATCTACTCTGTTATTCCATTTAAAAAAATGCGTGTTTTTCTGTTGAAATGTGTCATTTTTGTAGGAGCCAGTCGAGGGGATACTGCTTTTCATGGAACAACTGGCATGTCCCCATATTCTGCCAATGCTGCCTGGTTCTGGGATCAGAGCTTCCTCTTCTGCTTCCGTGCTTGTACTTGAAATGAGCGTTGCATGTATTAGATGTTTGATTTCAGACAAAGTTAGTTGCCTGGTGCATAAAAGGATAGGAGCAGATTTACCTAGCCCTAGGTAGTCAAACGTCTTCTAATCCTCACTAATTTGCTCCATGTTTTTATCCCATCAGAAGGGCAGGATGCCACCTAAGCTGCCCTGATGTCTCAATGTGTGAGCTACTATTCACCGTCCATCCTGGGAACCACATTATCCGGGAAATTGTGAGGAGTGTTAGTATTGGAATGCAACTGAAAGGAACAACGAAAGTGGTTGTCGTCTTTTCATCTGCAGTTTGGTTTGTTCTTCACAGTGTTATGTTCACTGTTAAGTGCTGGGGCGAATGCCAGGAATTTAGAAAAATGTTTGTAAATCCTGAAAGCTTCACATATTTCTCCTGAGTGATTATTGGTTCCAATATTTGTACTGTGCAAAGACAACAGCCACTATTTGTTATTCTTTTGTTTTAAAATGTTGCTTGTCCAATTGATGCAGGAATATCAGTAGTGCCCACAGTGACCAGGCAGCCGGTTCACACAGGTACTTTCTGAAGGTCCTCCCACAATCTTGCATTTGATGGCACTTTTGCCATTGACTTGCAGGAGAAACCTTCACAGTAAACAGCAGATTGTGAGAAATCAATGGCCTGACTGTGGTTAGTCCAACCATTCAGCAAATACTTAAAAATTGAAGCCATTCAGAGAAAACACAATCAGTTAGTGTAGTTGGTAGCTAAATTTAAAATGAATATAATCTGCACATTTGAATCCACTGTAGAGACATCCGGGTTGGAATTAGCCTCTTCGGATGAGTCCTCTGCTTCCCTCCAGCCTCGCTCCTAAGGCCGAGGTTCTCCACGTGGGGGTCTCGCTTGGCTTGCTCCCCTCTCTGAAACACTGCAATGGTTCTTTGCATCATGAGCCCTATGTTTGGCATATTACACGTAATCCTTAAGCAAATACTAATTCAAAATCTAAGAGTGGAGTTTTGGCTCTTGCAAACAGTGCAAAGTTGCTGTGTTTCCTTCCTTTAGATATCTTATTTATTCCTGCTCCTCCTGCTATCCCTCCCCCGGTATTCGGAGGGACGCGGAGAGTAAAGTCTCCATCCTTCTATATGGCAGAAAGCCTGAGAAGGATCCTGTGCTCATTTCCATTATGATAAAAGACAAAACAACCAAATTAAATTGGAAGCAATCTCTGCATTACACAAGTCTGCACACTCCAAAATGTTTAAAACAAAGCAGGGGGAGGGGAGCCAGTTGCCATCAGAAAGGAAGAAAAAACGTGTCTCTGGACTAGAATTTTTACTGTTTCTTAACTCAGAACTGAAGTATTTTAACCCCTGTGCAGCCAAATCCATTGCAGTTGTGGAGGGCACACGCATCAAAGCCAAAGAAAGTTGTCTTGAACCTGGAATTTACCTGAAGTTTTTGCTTGTAGGGAATTGCATGTTTTTAAGTATGCCTAGAGTTTAACGTCAGCGACTTGGGTGCAGTGGGATGGTCTGAGGCCACCTCCTGCGTGTGTTCACGAGGGAGATGTCTCAGCCAGCAAGAGGGAAAAAGTGCTAGTGACCTGGTGGTGTAAAAATGCAGAGGAAATCCAAACTGTCTTCTAGCACTCGGCTTCTTTTCTTCCCCCTTTAAGAAACAAAAAAATCTTTGCAACTTTGAAAGACTAGACTATTATTTGTTACGCTTAAATTGGCCACTGACCCACTGGCGTAGAACACAATCTTTTGCAAAAAAACTTGTTGCTAGATTTTATTTCCTTGGAAACAGAGGAATGGAAAAGCTAAGTGATCAGGTATCTTGCCTCATCCAATTTAATTATTTTAAGGAAAAAAAAAAAAAAAGGTTGGGGGGATGGGAGAGAATTCCTTGGAGCTCAAGTCACAACATTATTATCAAGTCAAATTGTGAGCTTTTCTGTCTACCCTTTGACTGGATGGAACCTGATCCTATGAAACAGAGATGCTTTACCCGATCCCACGTGTGCACGTTGAATGTCGTTGCTAATATTTTAAACCATCTTTGATCTTTGCTAGAAATAGATGATTTACATTTAAATAAACAGCAAAATTGCAGTTAAATAACTGAGCAATGAGCTTTTGCCTTTTCCAGGTTCTGGGGTGTTCCTTGCTGTTTGCCTGTGAATTGCATTTTCAGCAGGAATTGCGGGAATAGGAGGTCACATAGCTCGAAACCTGTCGCAGTTGGTGACACCCTTGTCAAGACAGCAGCCCCCATCCATAAGGAATTCCAAGCTCAGAGAAGAGGCTTCCCAGGAATTCTCTGCGTGCTTTGCACATGCAGACAGATCCCTAGAGGATGCCCGGAGTTCGCGGCGCTCTGTCCCTTCTCGCTGATTACAGGTGGCAACGGCACCAAAAGCCAGAACAGCCCGAGGAGTGTGGCTTCCTGGTGTGTTTTAAGGGTAAAATGTCAGCAGCTTTTTGCAGCAGAACAGGGAATTTTGGACTGGATCAGCAGGCATTAATTCACCTTTTCAGATTTCCTGGGAACCGGCCGTGGCAGGGAGCTGTTCTGCAGCGCGACCCGCGTTGTTTCGTGTCTCGTGCATTTCACGTTGCGCAGGGGGGTTGGAGGCCAGTGGTGCCAGGGCTGCAAAGCCAGCAAGAACACTGCAGTTTCCTTAGAGCTCCCCAGCTGAGCTATGATAAAATACTAAAGCAGAAGTGATGTAATCCCCTAGTAAGTTGTGATGAAAGTGCTCTTTGCCTTCTCAGAGAAAAGGGGAGGAAGTATTTGCCTTTGGAAAAATAAATCCTGTTCTTTAAGAGCACTTCAAAGAAAGCTTGAGGATTCCAAGTTGCTCGGACAGAGGCTGCAGTTCCGGAGCTGGGCTTCCCTCCTTGCTGGTGTCGCGGAGCTTTCCCGGGGTGTCCTGCAGCAGGTGAAGCAGCGCCCGGCTGGGAATGCTCCCGTGCCGCGAGCCCGGGGCACGGAGCGCCCGGGAGCCGAGCCCCGCGGCCGCCTGGGAGCAAGTCTGAGGGGAAAAGAGCAGGAAATCGGCTTGGCCTAAAACAACACAGATAACTCCATGTTGCTCGCGTGATATTTTTTAGTGTTTCCCATCAGTCTTTTCACTACAGCGTTCCCAGTTTTTGAAAGGATTTATTGTGAAGGTATTGGGCGCGTGGGGGAGGGCAAACAAATTAGGGGTTTAAAATTACTATAAAGTATCTTATTTTCAGCCCCCTTGACTGAGATCCTCAGTTCAGAAGGAAAGAAATCAGTGAAGCATAGTCTGTGTTTGAGAGGGAACTCGCGAGCTTAGGTTTCCAATGTTAGACATCTCAAAGGAGCCCAGTTTTGCCGAGGGCTGCGAGTACCTGCGCTCTGCGCACGCGCTTCCTTGCGCCGCTGCGGACGGGGCAGCAAAGAGCGGCGGCTGAAACGGCCCCGAAACGGCCCTGAAACGGGGAATTGGTGTGGTTTGCAGGGAAACCCCCGCGCTGGCATCGGGGCCTCTGCTCCTTGTCACTGACTCGTTGGGTTGCTCGGCTCTTGGAGGGGAAGTGCAGCGGCCCTGGGCCGAGATGGGCATTTCCATCGCTGTGTCCTGGCCAGAAAACGCCAAGAATTTCACAGAATGTACATGCAAACCTTATCTGACCTCTCCGAACAATATTTCCAGTGTTCTGGGGTCTGCTCCACACCAAGTGAGGGCCTTTTTAGGCCTGTATTTCCATGAAGCCCAAACACTCGGATACTCAGGAGATGCTGCTGGCGTTCGGAAGCCTGCGCTCCCGATGGGGCCAGGCCGCAGGAAGCAGCAGGCACAAAATAGAAACTGGGCTCCCGCGGAAAACACGGCTCAGGTAGGAGGATCAAACGCTTCTCCTCCGAAGGACAGAGGCCTAAAAGTGCAGGAGCCTTTTGGTTCACGACCTCGTCGCTAATCCCTTCCGGACTGGGAGAAGAGCTTTGTCAGTGGAGCAGCAGAAGTAGGTCCTGGATCTATATTATTGTGATGCTGCACGGGAGATATGCTGGAAACCTTCATTTTCGAACCCAGAAGTCTGCCCTGCAGTGTCTGAATTTAGAGTGAAGCAGAAAATGAGCAGAAAGCTCCGGTTGGTAGACGTGCCAGTTCAGCCAGGCTTGTCCTTAGT
Organism: Rhynchotus rufescens; assembly: GCA_032273925.1. Taxonomy (NCBI): domain Eukaryota; kingdom Metazoa; phylum Chordata; class Aves; order Tinamiformes; family Tinamidae; genus Rhynchotus; species Rhynchotus rufescens. Next base: position 10,065 of record JAVCKT010027862.1, on the reverse strand, counting down.
GTGTGTTGAGGGACTCGGATTGCCCTTAGGCACACGGAAAGAGGATCCCAGGGAAATCTTGGAGTCCGTTTCATAAGTCAGTGTTGGTAGCACAGGGCTGCAAAGGAAATCTTACCCGGAGCAGCACAGAGAGGGGGAAAATGCACAGAGTGAGGCTAGGTTTGTTGATCAGATCACCTGTGAGTGGTGCGGTTAATTGCAGCACTAGAAATGAAGTCATAATAAATTAATTCTTGCAAATGGGTGGGTGTTCTTTTAAGCCAGCGATAGGCCTAAACTTGGGGCATTTTAGTCCTAAGTGGTCTTTTGTTTTGAGATTTAAAATAAATAAATAAATGAAGTGCAATCAAAGGCTTGGTTCTGCCCGATGGAGCTAGATGGAGATTGTGTCTGGTGATTAGCATCTCTCACAAAAAGCACTTTCAGTTCAGGTTCACAGAATTATTTCCCTGTTATCTTTGTTGTCGATGGTATTATTGTATATAGATTTCCACAGTAGCGTTCTGTTATTTTGGAGTAAAAAGGACCTGTTGCATTGTTTCAGAGGCACTTGTTCCAGTTCTGAGCCCTTTCCATCTGTTTCCCGTTTTCCTTCCTCCCGATAGCAGCAGCGTTTCCTCTGCCCTGGCTGTGCGGGGCGGAGGGACGTTCTGCGCAGGGCCTTGCTCCGCTCCTGCCTAGCTCCCGGCGCGAGGTGCTGCCCGAGGCCGGAGCTCCTCAGCCCCGTTCCCGCGTGGAACGGGCTGAGGAGGGAAATGGAGAGGAGAGGAATGTCAGAAATACCCCAGCGCCCCGCAAAGCGCCCGGGAGAGCCCTGCTCACGCAGGGACGGCGCTGGGATCTTCGCCCGTCGGTGCCCATAGCAGCTCTTATGTAACCTTGTCCTCCCCTCAGCGCTGGGTGGATAATGGATTTCTTTAAATTAATAATGCGTAAAAAGAGATTTACACCGCAGTGCTAAAATATTGTCTTTGCCTTTTATTTGTGCATTTGTCACTGTAATTTCTAATAGAGGTGCTCAGTGGGGGGATAAATAATGAAGGGTAAAATATTCTGTCATAATCCAGAACCATTTGCAAATTCATCACCAATATTCTTTTGGAAGTAAAGACAGAGGGAAATGAAAAATATATAGTGGTGCTAATATATCTCACTGATTTCCTTCTCCCATTTATTCAGAGAACCTACTTTGAGCTATGATAGAATGTGGATCCTAGAAATTGCCATTCCTTTTCAAAGACAAGGCGAAGGCTGCTGCTGAGCTCGCAAGCAACAGCTTAAATATTGTCCAGGAATGCTCAGTTAATGCACTTAATATTAGGATATAATACAATTACCTTGCATTTTTTGATTAATTAGGATTTAAGTTATTGCCTACAGAACAGTGAGGAGCTTGTAGTAATTGTTTAGCATATAAGCTGTTGTGAAACCTCCTTAAGACATGCTTTAAAAAAGGCAAGAAAATGCAAATATTTTAAGGAAATATTGTAAACATTCTCTGTTCATTATTAAAAGTAAGCATGACTGGAGCAGATCAGAAAATGAGCTCTCCTGAAACAGATGCATTTTGTCATGATTTTGTCATGATTTTTTTTTGTCATGAGGGTCCAACAACCCTCAAAATGAAAATTGTTCTAAAAATTCTGATTCACAAGGAAATGATGTTGCAAAATTTGGAGGGAGGAAGACGACTTCTTCCAAGGATGACGCGTGATGTTATGCGAGCGTTATTGGGGTAAGGTCGGAACATAGCCTAGTATGCTCATAAGGTGCAATACATAAAGGTGCGATTAAGCAGCGGAAATTTCCTTTTTCAACCTTTTTCTGAAGTACTGATTATCGTGCTGGTACCAAACCAGGTAGGGGCATCTCCTAGGAAGTGGGCGCTGCGGAGGGGAGAAGCTGCTCCCGGGAGAAGGTCCGCGGTGCCCGGCTGCACCGGGCGTCGTGGCCGCGTGGCGGCTCGGCCAGGACGAGCCGGGATGTGCCGGGATGTGCTGGGATGTGCCGGGATGTGCGGTGGTGGCAGCTCCCGTCCCGCCGCGGGGTGCACGACAAGGGGATCGCGGCACTGCCATCGCTCCCTGCCGCCCCAGGGCAAGCGGCCGCGGTAGCGCTCGGCAAAGGGGGAGAAGATGAAATATATCACAAGATAATAAGAAAATAAACCATTAAAAGGCTCTGTTTCCCATTATCATGTGGTTTTATGTTAATGAAGTTGTTCCAGGCCTGTTTGAGTTTAACTCAAGCAGGGGAATATGAGTAATATGAAAAATATGTGGGGATGAAGACCCTAAGTTAAAAAGTCTGTGTAACATTTTATGTTTTCATTCACCGTGCATTTCAGAAGAAGATATAAAGCAGCTAGGAAGCGGTATGGAAAAGCAGCAAGCACCAGATTTTCCCTCTGTGATGCTCAGATCTCTGGATCTGTGCTTACAAAAGCAGGCAGACTTGCCAGGGACGCCAGGCCGCGGAGCTGATCAAGGGCAGATTCCTTTGCTCCATTTGCCTAAATTTGCATAAAGATCAAGATGAATCTTAGAGTCCCAGACGAGGCAGCGTGAATGATAAAATTCCATCTCAAAGATATCTGTCCAGGGTTAAAATAGTGTGTGTGTATTTTGTTTTTTAATCAGCTAACTGATTTATAAGAGAGGAAGGTACTAGAGGTAGAATTTGGAAAACAGCTTTGATCAGAAAAATGCAAAAATGTGAAAAAGCCAAAGCAGACTGTTTTTCTAAAAAGTTCTTGTTTTAGAAAAGCAAAAACATGTAGTTGTGACCTGAAGTGACCTAGATTTTAAAAAGACAAAAAACGTGACAGTGCTTAGATGTCCCACATGAGAATGACACATTCCATGGTGGATTGAATTAAGCCCTTTGGGTTGATCTAGAATTATAGTTTATATTTTTTTGCAGTTAACTGAAAACCTTGAAAACAATCTATTGTGATTTAATACACATTGATCTCTTCAAATGATTTTTCTTTTTCCTTTGGCACAGAATAAGGAAATTCATGGTTCATGTGGCTGTACCAGCACAGTGCGGATCACGGGCAGCTGGCTGGAAAGCAGGTCCAGGTTCCCCTTGTGGGGCGGCAGCAGCTCTCACGGCTTTGATCGCTTGCTGGACTTGAGCCTCTGAATGTGTTCTCCTTGCTTTGGCGGGTGGTCGCGGTTCCGAGCGCAGGTGGAGACGCTGGATGGGTTCAACTGGACAAGCTGTAGAGGGCGGCGGGTCGTGGTGTGCGTGGCGCCGCAGGAGCCCTCGCCTAGGCAGGTTGCTCGTTGCACAAACGGGCTTGGTGGTTTTCACCTCGAGTAGTTCTTGTTCCTGCTTTGATATTCAAATTCCTCCGACTTGTAAATGGGGCAAAATGGCTCCGGGGTGCAAGGGTATAAATTGGCACAAGGTGGGCACCGGGTGTGCAGGGAGTGCAGGGAGAACGGCAGCAGATGGAAACCTTTATAGCCCCTGGTCATCGCTGCAGCGTCAGGCAGGAATATCACCTTGCCGTCCGCTAGGCTGAAATGAATTAACTGACAGGAAATCATGGATTTCCGAAGGCAGCCTTCCTCGTGGCATTCCTGCCTGCAAAAAGGGAATTAAACCGATGAAAGTAAGTAACAAGAACCAGGTTCTGGAATTGTTCACTGTAGTAAAGCCACCACACCGTCGACCTGTGCAGTGGCGGTTCCTCTGCTGTGGAAAGAGGCTCTCGGAGGAAGATAAAGCAGGGCCTGAGGGAAGGGGCAGCGCGGAGGCCGGGCTTTGTTGGGATGTGGAGCACGGCGTGCGTCGGGGCTGGGCCTCGGGGCAGAGCTCGTGCTCTGCGGCTGACGCCTCTGTGGGCGCCCGGGCGCGCGGGGCCCTGCGGCATCAGAAAACTTTCCAAGCAGATCTTTTTTTTTTGCATTCTCACCGTGGTTTTGTTGCCTCGGTGGCTTTGGATGCCGCTGCTGCAAGCTGCCCTGCAGCCCTCGTGCTCGGCATGTGCTGCTCGCTCCCGCTCCGCCGGTACCGCCCAGTTTCTCTCTTTCTCTCCCGTTTTTCCCTGCCTCAGCAGCTTAAAAAAAAAAAAAAAAGCTTTCTTCCTAGCCCTGTGGCTGTGCTCTGCTCTCCTCTGCTCGTGTCCCAGAGCCGTGCTCGGGTCAGCAGCAAGCTAACGCTTTTGTCAGCGTGATTAATAGCGCTGTGGATTGTCGTTAATTCACTGGCTAATGACTGCAACTCTGGCCGTTCCTGGAGTAATCGGGTGATGTATGTGGGGAGCGCGCACCTCATGGCAGAGGTGAAAATCATTTCGACAAGTCAAATATTGTCACAGGGAACAAATGGCTCTCCCTGTTAATAAAAATTAATGAATTTTTTTTACCACTGGCCTGCTAAATGAAGCTGTGGAGTGACTGAACGGAGGGGACAAGCTCGGTGGAATTAAGTACTTTATTTGATGGTTAAAACTATAAACATCTTTATTATGGCTCTGATAGGATGTGGCAAGCGTTGGGAATTTGGTTGGAGCGCTCTGGTGTGCCCAGGCTGCTTCCACGCTTGGGTCTTTGTGTTGGGAAGGAGAGGAGGCAGAAGGGATTGGATCTTGTGTCACGGGGTGGACTGCAAACGTTGGTAACTCGTTCATGTCCCAGCCTCCCAACAGCACGAGAATACACTAAAATCTGGGCTTCAGGTGGAAATGGATGTCAAATGACAGTGCCAGAAGACCTCGCTGCTCTATCAGATACTGTCAACATCAACAGGACACCTCTGGTGAAGAGTCCTAATCCACTTTGTAAGGGTTCACTCTTGTGGGCAGCAAGGTCTCTTTCAGGTCTGCGTGAAGCAGAGACACTTTTTGGCTGGGGCAGGTCCCGCTAGGATCTTACCTGCTGTTTTCTGTGCAAAAGAGCAGTATTTTGGATAGTGGCTCACTGTCCAGGTCGGTGTTTTCCTTTGGAGGGACATGGTCTTCCCTTACATGCTCGGCTGTTTGTAGCGTTTCCAAGTGCGGGGAAATGCTGAATTTGACTCCAAATAGGACTGAAAGAGGCCTTTAAAGAGGAATAGGAGTTTGTCTGTAAACACTCTGAAGACTGTGGGCATCCTGTAAATGAATAAGATCTTCCTTCTGTTTTCCTATACTGTCCTATGGGTGTATTTGAGTGTGCTTTGGGCATGTATCTCGTAGGAAAATACACCCTATTTGTCAGTGTGAGAGCTGGAGTAAATTCAGAGTGGATTAGGCAATCCCATGTCTGGGCTAAGCATTATAGCGCTTAAAAACACATAGTTTGTGATACATAAGTAACAAAGAAGAATCTGTCTTTTGGCTTGAAAACTGTAAATTAAGCTTGGTAACTCCAGAGCATCCAACTTATTTACATGAAACAATCCCATGTTTAATAAAATGCATGTCATTTTGTCTCTGTCTTGGAAGCTGTAGATGCATTAATATTTTTAGTAACGTAGTATGAGCCTGGTGATAAGCAACTAGGCTGAGAACTTCATATATTCAATTGTAAAAAGGTTTTGTATGGCATTGGGAAATACTTGTTGAATAAGACCTAAGTGTTTGGGAGGAGTTTATCAATATTATTGAACCTTCAGCAAAAAAAGTATTTTTTCTTTTCAGCATGGCCAGGTCATTGTTGGTTCCGTCAAGTCAAGCTAAATATCTTATACTTGAAACAAGTTGACAGACTTCACCTGAAATATATTGGCTTATGTTCCTAAAAAGCATATGAACTTTTATCTTGTCAATCAAATAACTTTTCAGGATCCTGTAAGTTCTTACAGGATGCACTCTGGATGTTCCTGCAGTTCTTGGGCACATCAAGCTATTTCAGGGCATTTCTCCAAAGGAATCGTTTTTGGTGCAGAACAGGAGATTTCAGTGTGCCACACGTGAGCCCTGTGCACTTTGCTGTGTGCTTTTCAGGTATATTATACCTCAATGTACTCCTCCGTAAGTATCTTTGGAAAGGGTTTGTGAAACCCCGCGAGTGAGGTTGGAAGTTAGCAGCTGGAGACAGAAATGTTCCTTTCCGCGCCGCGCAGGAGGCCGCGGCTGCTGCGGGCGCCTGTCCGGGGGCGCCGAGCTTCCCTGCGGCTGGGCGGGCTGGAGCCGCCCGGCCCGGCCCGCGCGGTCCCCGCCGGGAGCTCGGGGGTTAACGCACAAATCAAACCTCAGGTTCAGACTGTCAGCTTAGATAGTGCTTAGCAAGGGTCGAGGAGAAAAAAAGCCAGTTGTGATTTAGAAGAAAAACAGTGAGATTTGACCAATTCCATGGAATACCTTTCTTAGCCCCAGGGCAAGTGGAAGTGGTATATTAACCAAGGAATAGAGCAGAGGAGGAAAAAGGCCAAATCACATTTCTCTGAAACAAAGAGGCTTTTTACCAGGAACAAGCCTTGATAAAAATTACAGTGGCATCGCAAGTCATTTCACCCGCTCGCCTCAGGCCATATTAAAGCAGTGAGGAAATAGGGGATGCGGCAGCCCTGAAATACAAATACGGGAGTCCCAGGAGCACTTGGAGGATGAACAGCCCCTTTTAGAGTAACGTGGAGGGTTTAAACAGGGCCAGGTGTGGGTGCAACACCTAGGGTTGCCTTGGAGGAAAGCTGCACTCCTGGTAGTAGGGTCCTGTTCCCTCTCTGTTCGTGGGCATCTGCCTCCTGTTCCACGTTTTCTGTAATGCAGAATCTGCAGAAACGGGCTTAGAAATAACGGTGCTAGCGGGTACTGTCAAGATAAGCTATAAAAGGCGCTGCTGTGTCTGTGGGGTTGGATGGACTGATGGACAACCGCATGCTCGGGCGCTGTGTGATGGAGACCGGGAGCCTCCCGTGGAGGTGCCAGCTCTGGCTCGTGCCCGATGTTTATCCGCTGCTCTCCGGGCACGATGTTTTAGCCCATCTGCAAAACAACCGTAAAACCAACCTGTTTAGTGATAACGGTATTTGCTCACAAAGCGTTAGGAAAGGAGTAGAGGTGGTGTTACCTTCTGCTGACATTTGTTGAACTTGCCATCCTTCCTCTCCTACAATGTACGGGAAGGGGTCTAGGAGAGCTCTCTGCGTTGGAGCTGGCTTCTAAAGGGGTGCGCTAAAGTGCTGGGGTTAAACCTGCTCCATACATCGTGAGCGACTGTTGGTTTCCTAGTAGAGAGGAAAGCCTGGCTTGAAGGAGCGTGTGAGGGACCAGGGGAAAATGCAGCAACTGCGGAGAGGGGTTCGCAGTGCAAGCACGGACTGAACTCGGGAGGTGGAAAACGTGGAGGGGAGAGAAGAGATCTCTGGGTTTAAAAAACCGCATTGTGTCTTATTGCCATCTCTTGCCCCACTGGAGTTGCAGTTTCACATTGGTCAAGTGTCTCTGTAGTGCCCACGTGGGCGCTGGGGCGGGGAAGGGTCTCTGGAGCTTTCTGCAGCGCGCGGCCTTGGGTGGGCACCGTGTCCCCGTGCTCCCCTCCTGGCCCCCCCAGGCTCTCCCGACTAGTCCCGGGTTTGCACAAACCGCAGCTCGTGGGTCCAGCGCCGAGCTTTGAGGCTGCTGCAAAAATGCAGCCTTGAACTTGGTGAATTGAAACTCTGTGGGTCTCCTGCAGCCCGGGCAGGACTCAGCTCAGTGACAGGGAGGAATTCGTGTTTGGCCGGGAGGCCTTTGGCCGAAATGGGTGGGTTTGATTTTAGCAGCACAAACATCGTGGGGAGGCGCTGGGGACCCCGTAATCATCGGCTCTGCTGCTGATGTTCATCTGCTCCCGACAATTACAAGTGTGTGAGAGGAAGAGAAGCAAACACTTCGCAAGCTTTATTTTGGAAACTTTCCTGTAAGAATAATTTACAAGAGTGCAACAAGCTTTGCGACTTTCTTATATTAAAATATGTCGGTGGTGGAAAATAATCTGAGTACAAGGCAGGCTTGAAACGCAGATCTAGAAATTGGGTGAGTTTGTACATGCCTGAATTAAAAAAAGGGGTCTTGTGAGTGTCAAGAAAATACAGCTCACAGAGTACAGCGTTACTCTGGTAAAAATAGTAAGAAGCGATTTCTCACTGTTCTTGCAGAGCTCTGCTGTTTATTATGTGATGTGAAATTGGTGAGCTGCAGTGGAATTTTTTTTTTTTTTTTTTGCCTAGGAGTGGAAAATCCAACTTATAGCGGCGTGGAACTGTGCGCCTGTGTGCCGCGGGAAACGGAGCTCTGCTTTTGACACCCTCCTCACGGCTCAGGCCGCTGTCCCGCATTGATTCGCGATTCCCTTCGGGTGCCGTGGCGGCCCCTTCCCTCGCCCTGCCCTTCCTCCCTGCGCGGGCTGCGTGAGCCGGCTCGCCATGGGAAATGCGCAGTGCCATTGATTATTATTAATATTTAGCGTGTTTGTGAAAATGTCTTTTCCCACTGCTATTAATCTGTTATGTTAATAACGGCAGGGCTCCTGTCCTGGGCCCTGGGGAAGCCGCAGTGAGCGGAATGACAATGAGACGGTGACAAGAGCCGAAAAGCTCTCGCTTGGCAGAGATGTGAATTCCAATTGCAAGGTCTCCTTTTGGCGACTTACAAATGCTTTATTCTTGCTCTGCCGTTGACATTCGGGACTGGGGGGAATATCCAGCATCATTTGTTAGTTTTGGGAGATCTCGTCTCGCAGCATTTTCTTTTTTTTTATTCTAAATAGGTAACTTTTAGCAGCAAAAAATAGCTTGCGATAATTTTTTGAAGTTCTGTCTTATTACATGGCCAACAAAGAAATTTCTAGGAGAATTTCTATAGGTAGAAACATTAGACATTAAAGGGAAAGTATTTTATAGCAAAAAATCAAGCAAACCACTGAAAAGCAGTGATATATTTTCTTTATAAATCAAGACATTTTCTTTAGGCATTCATCTCACCCTTTCCAGATTTTCTTTCTATAATGTTATTTTTATAGATTCTTCTTCAGAAATCTTTATTAACAACTGTATGTGAAATACTCTGTATTTCCTCGTGATGCCTCATTGGAGTTACTATTTTGTAAATGGTTTAGCCCCAGAAATCCCAAAGACAAATATTATTTTCCAATAGTTTCAGCAGGGAAATAGTTCAGCCTTTTTTTCCTTGAAATAACCCACTTTATTCCGCATCCAGACATTGAATTAATTTTTAACACAGCAGAATTTGCAGAAGTGTCCTCTTAAGTTCAAATGTCAACTAAAACTCAGGGCACAGAGACGATCAGGTGGAGGGTAGTTACAGACATCACCTCCTCTACCAGTTGATTCGAACGGGGCCGTGCGTGGAAATATTTCTGATGCCTGGCTGAACTAGACTTTTGCTGGAAATATAATACTGGCATTTAGTGGAGAGTTATTTGGACACTTTCCCTGCTGGTTTTACTAGAGGAAAATGCGTATTAAGGAACACTTTGAAATATTGTTACAAGCTCGATTCTTCATTTCTGCCAGCAGAAATCCCTTAATAAAAGTGTTTTTTTTTTTTTGCCTTTTTTTTTAACTTAAAACTAAAGACGCTTTAAATTGGTAATACCTATTCTTTTACAGCCAAGGTCCGCAGAGACTATTTTTAGAATATATTTTTGAAAACGTAGCCGATTAACTCATGTGCTCTTGTTTTTCATATCTCCCGTATAAGTTGTTCTTTGTTTCTTTTGAAGAAAAGAACTTGAATCAGCTGTTGCTCTGAGAGGTAAAATAATTAAAATAAGGACAATACAGACCATGAATATGAGATACGGATATACAAATTCAACCTGGGAAAGGGTTTACGTGTGAAAATGCTTGTTTTTATCGCAGTCTCTTTCCTTTTTTTCTGTGCCATTTCTTTGCCTCATTCCTCCCTGTCTCCACGTCTGAATAATTCGGCAGTCCCTACAATTGCCCAGGACTAAATGGTTTGTAATGTATTCCGGGGCAGCTCTCGGTGAGCCAAGAGCGCGGGGAGGCGGCGGCTCCCTCGCCCGGAGCGCGGAGCCTGGGCCGCGGTCACCAGCGTGCGGCTGCCGCAGCGCGGGGCTCGCGCACGGGACAGGCCCGAGCCCGCGTCGGCCCCGGGCGTTCGTG
>JAVCKT010027861.1:0-19791 GCA_032273925.1 Rhynchotus rufescens | reverse complement strand
GTTTTTTTTTTTTCTTTTCCCTCCTTTTTCCCAGCTCGTTTCCTTCCCTCCAGCCCTGCTTTCGTCCCTTTGTTCGCGCGGAGCGACGCGGCCCCCCGCTCCGCAGCGCGGTGGGAGGCAGCGATGGAGCCGGTGCGGGGAGGGGGGGGCCGCAGCGCGTCCCGGTGCCCCTCGCCGGTCCCGCCGCCGCTCCGCGCGCCCGGGGCAACAATGGGCGGAAATCGCGCGGGGGCGGAGCCGGAGCCCCCCGCCGCGCCCGGCCCCGCGGAGCCCGCGCGGGGCTCGGGGCCCTGTGGGGGGGGCGGCCCCGGCGCCCGGGTGCGGGGCTGCGTGAAGCGACCCGCGGGGCTGGGGCCGGCGGGGCTGCCCTGGCCACGCGAAACGGCGGAGCACGAAGCCGAGGTGCGCTGGAGCATCCTTATCTGGGAGGGCTGAGCCCTGTGCCTGCTCCCTGCCGCTTATCTGCTGGCAGCTGGGAAGCCCGGAGTTAGGAAAGGGATGTGGGATTAAAGAAAAGAGGGGGGAAGGAAATAGATGTCTTCTAAAAAAGATACAAATATGCGTGTGTGGTTTCTCTCCCGCCTTCTGCTTTCATTGGGGAGATGGTATCAACTCAGTTGATAACAACTATGTAATCAACTGTACCGTGCCAGGGCTTTGCTAAAGGCAGGTCTGCATGCAGAATTGCAGGCTGTTAGCGAGGCATGAGGGTGTTAGTGGTCTGCCCTGTCTTCTTAGGAATGTGCCCTCTGCTACATACAGACATGCAAGATCCTAAATGTAGTGAGGTGTAAGGTTTTGTGTGCGCGCTTTGTTTTTGTTGTGTTTTTCTGCTTACAGTAGTACCTGCTTACTGGTTCTCCTTTGCGAGATACTAAGTGAATTTACTTCCACTTTTTGGAGAATGTTAACTTTCTGAAGCACGCAGGCTGCTAACGCTGCCCAAGCCGTAGTCAGGCCAGTTGCTCCTACAGCTGGCCCGACTGGAGTGGTGAGTACAGGAACGAGGAGCAGTAACTCACCTAGAGGGCAGGAAGGTGCAGGTGGAAAACCCCCTAAGTCATCACCTAACATCTGCAATTTCCAGTGACCTGCGGGTTCCTGCAGACTTGTGCTGTCATAGCCTCTAGGATGTGCTAATCTTGCCTCATCTAACATGGCTATCGGTCTATACCAGAGGAGTTATAGATGAGTAACCCTTTAACTTGAAGATACTGCTTGGTAAAACTGTGGACAGAAACAAGGAGGGTTTATATTGCTGAGAACTCGCTTGGATTTTGCTCTAACTGCAGTGGATCTGCTGGGTCTTGGGACTTGCCCTGGAACCAGCAGTGGAAGTGCAGGGTGGGCACTGCAGTACCAGCTCGTCCTCCCATCTAGCCCACAAAATAAGATCATTTCCTCCTGGCTCCTTAGCCTCACTCTAGATGATCAGTATCCTATTTAATTAACTACTACTGAGATCTGCTGAAAAATCCTTTGAGTTTCAGTGGAAAGCAATGTGGTCAGGCTCAACAGATGTGACTATAGGACTTCCCGGAGATACAGGAGACATTATGTGTTTGAAATCCTTTGAGAATTGGGTAAAAATGTGGTGGTTCCGCTGCGGAGTTGTACTGATGTGTGCACTGCTGTGTCTTTGACATTGGAAACAATAGCTTTGGATATTTGAGCGGCTTCCCCTTTTTCATAAGCTTTCCTGTTCCTCTGAAACTCTTGGTAGTAGCAAGCGGGGTTGGGAGTGTTATGAAAGCTCATAGGCAATAGGGAAATGATCACAGTGTCCAGTGCTAGGATGGATGATGCAGTTCTGAAGTGAAGGGGTTGCTTCATCCCTTTAGACTGAACTAGTCCTGGTTGTCTAGGTGGTTGTGTGGTCTCGAACACAAAGATCTTCAGCTTTAGGTGGCTTAGAGATGCTGCTGCTGGGAGACCTGGTAACTCAGGACACCTAGAAGATCCCCAGACTGCTTGAACAAATGGAGGTCAGATGTCCTTAAAGGAATGTTTTTGTAAAGGAAAGCAATTTTGTGTCAAGGACTGCTTGAGAGAGAGATGTGCTGCTACATCTTGCTAATAAAACAGGAGTTTCTGGCTTTTTTGTTTCACAGAGAACAAGTTGGCCTGCTATGAGCCACCTTCCTGCGGTCAAGCTTGACTGGCTGGTACCATCTCCAGACTGCTAGACTTAAGGCCATCAGGCCTTACAGCAAGGCTTAAACCTGAAAAATCTCCCTCAAAACTATTGGGAATGCAGCTTTGCTCTGACGATACAGTCACCTTCCTGTTAGAGATTGTTCCCCCAATAAACTTGTGAAACAAGAACTCCTTTTGTCAATAGCATCAATGTTGATTGTGTTGGGAGGTACTTAGGGACTTCTTGGCAAAGGAAAGGATTCTAGTCTGTCCAGCAGAGGTTATATGCAGGGCTGGGAGGTGGGGTAGTCCCCTCATTTTGAGCTGAGCAAACTTCCTTCAAACTGAGCTTGGTCTGTTCCAGGCGACTGCTCCGGTTAACTGTTACATCTTGGATGTGCTGGAGGATGCCCAGCGAAGGGCCACAAAGATGATTAAGGGATCGGAGCAGATGGAGAAGAGGCTGAAAGGGTTGGGACAGTTTAGCCCAACTGGTTCTGAGCTCTGCTCTGGTTGGGAGCAGAGAAGGCCTGGGAAGGGGGCATCTTATCAATGACACAAATATGTGCTAGAAGAAGGTCCCGACCTCCTTCACAGAGGGCCCGACTCTTCTCAGTGGTGCTCAGGGGACAAGAGGCCATGGCATGAACAGCAACACATTTGAACATAAGGAGCCACTTCTTTACTGTGAGGTTGGTCACACACTGCAGCAAGTGGCTCAGTGAGGTGGTGGAGTATCCATACACAGAGATATTTAGAAAGCAACTTAATATGGTCCTATACAAACTGCTGTAGCAGACCCTGCTTGAACAGGGTTGGACCTCATCCTCTACAGAGGTCCCTTCCAAACTAAACTAATGTGTTATTCTGCAAACTTTTATTATATTGTCCTCAAAACTCAACTTTCTCAAATAATCCTTTGGCCTGAACTTCATCCCTGTCTTGTACGCTGCTGCTCATGTCTTTGTAGCTTCCCTTTACACTGATGATTTGTGGCTTCTGTGTCCTAGTGACTACCATGGTAGTCTCTGTTTTGGTAAGCTTTACCTATAGTAACTCTTAGTTTGGGGCTATTTGTCTTTAAGAACGTAGAAGTAATTTACTGGGCCTTACATTACTCTTGCACAGGAGTATATTTAAACAAAAAATCTGTAGTTTTCACCAACTCATAATGTTATTAAATAGTGTGACTTAATATCCGGTTCTTCTGAGCAGAGACAAGCACCACTGGTTAGATGTGAGTGTACAAGTCACTTCATTTAATTCACAAAGACTGTGTAGTCTTGAAGAAATCCCACTGCTTATTAAACATGTTGGGAGGGTTTTGCAGCTTCTTTGTTTTTGACTGTCCTTATCTGATTCGAGTCCTGCAGCTCAGCCTAAGGAATTCTTTGTTTAGTCCTCTGCTCTGTGGCTCGCTCTGGCCAGCGACCTGCCTGCAGCTTCGCTGAGCGTGTTGAACTGCTGAGCTCGTAACTAAAGAGGCTGCTCTCAAGTCAGGACTTACTGCGCTGTCCTGTCATGTTTCTCTTAAGTGTGTCTGGGGTGTTGGTTCTTTTTGCTGCTTTGCCATGGGTTTGTGCTCTTCTTGCTCCTAGTATTTCATAGCAACAAGAAGCAGATGAGTGTCTCATGTTCTATCTCTGGTCTTTGCTGCAGTGCAAAAAGCATGGGGTGTAAGGCCAAAATTCTCCTTGGTTCCCACAGAACTGGGAGAGGATTCATGGAATTCATCCCACCCAGCTTGCAGGCAGGCTTAAACAGAGCTGTGAACCGCTGCTGTTCCAGCCCAGTCTGCAGCTCTTTGGATCTGTTGAGGTGGTTCTTGATTCACTTTATCACTACATCTGAGGTGCTTGTGCTCTCCAGCCGGCTTGGAACAGCCATGGAGACCTCCACCATATATGTAGGAGCCTTCTGTGTTGAATATATATTTTTTGCAATTCAAGTGCAATAGATAGCCTTTGAGGTTAAATATTTGACTGTCTTGAAAACCTATTTAAAACAAGAAAACTACACTACAGCTGTGGGACTTCACTAGTCTTGTAAAGTAATTAAAATGGAACAAAGCTTAATGTTACCCCCAGACTAACGGGAACGATTAGCTAGCTGTATGAATTTGGATATTATAAAAGTGCTAAAAGGGCCACAGTTGCTCACAGAAGCTGTTGCAGATGCAGAAAACCTTTTTTCCTTGTGCTCTTAAGGGGCCTGCTCTTCCAATATACTCCTTTTTTGATATAGAAAACTTTTAACTGGAGAGCATGTTTTAACATAACATTTCAAGTTTCATTTCATTTCAACTGCTCACTTTCAGCTTTAAAACTATTTAGAAGTTATGCCCAAATGAGGACTCTTCTTCCAGAACTGCAATCTAAAAATTAGATGAGGAGAAGTGAGGTGGAGAGAGTCAGGTCAGTTGGCTATTGTTAGATAATTGTTTTCCTCAAATTAGGCTGACCTCTTTAAATTCAATACACTTTTAATGTAACTTTAAATTCAATGAAAATATAACTTCTTAGCTACTATTTGTGCATTGTGAATGACTTTATGTTTCCATAGCAAAATTAACATGTATAGATATCTAGAGTGTTTGTTTTTGCACTGCATTTGCATGCATTGAAACACTGCTAACAAAACAGTGCTGAACTGTCTCAGATAAGAATTATCCTCTAAATGACTGAAGTTCAAATGCAAACAAGCTGAGAACATGCAGTCAAGTGGATGGCTCACTTGCTTTAAATAGTTTCATGTCCTAATACTGAAAGAAGACAACCTATTTGAGGTGATTATCTTGCAAGTAGACAAGGTCATTAATAACTGTCCTCCCTTTTCCTCAGCCTCAAGGAAAATACAGCATTTCTCTTGCTTTTTCCAGCTTAAGAGAAATGCTGGCAGCTGCCTACAGCAGTGAGCAGGAGGGATTGAGAAGGGACAAGACACTATGTTGTCAAGGGCCAAGGGAACACAGTGTGGCGACTGTCTGCTCTTACAAGAGCTTGTAGATCTGAGGATGCAAGAAAAGCTCAAGTGTCTTAAGCAATATTTGCTCTTGGTGATCTGTTAAGAGTTTACAGGAGTGCTGTGGCAATGGCAGCTTTGTTACAGGGTAGCTGTGTCTGGGTGTGACAAGTGATTAAGGGGTCTGTCTGGCTGTTCCCACTCCTAAGCAAATAGCATTCAAATAGCAATAGATTAACAGCAAGGGACTTTTATCCCTGTGGGTTGTGTTCAGCCAACACACAGGTGGAGACCCAGCAGTGAACATCCCAGATACTGCACTCCTCCTTCAGCTGAGACTGTAACACTTACTAAGCTGCAAGGACATGATACTGAGCTAGACACACCTTTGTTAAGTACAACTTTCCTTGTAGCCATTTGTCCTTACTTCCTCTAATCTCAATATTTAAGCTTACATTAATGTCATTAAATAGTCTAAGGTGCTGTGTGCCTGTAAGGTGTCACAGGAAGCTTATAGCACTGCTTACCTAATCCCTGTGACATTGCTTGGCTTGCAGTAGCACGTTAAGTCTGGAAGTGGGACCTGTGCAGTGACCCTGAGATCCGAAGGAGTGACAGTGGGGAAGCAGCTATCAAAACCGTTCCCAAGGAAAGCAGCTATCAAAACTCCAATCCCACTCCTGTTTCCAAGCAATTGGGTACTGGTTGTTAAAGCAAGCTACAGAAGCATTAAGTTACAAAGCTAGATCTGGTTATATTATTAAAGTAAGGTCACTAGGTGTGTTTAATTGGTTGCAGTTGGCCTCAGTGACTCATGTAAGGTGCATGATTATAAGCAAAACACTATCTTGCTGCACCTCACTGCAGTGATCTGGCTTCCCTCCCCTGTACTCATAAAAAAAGATGCACTTTGTGATGACTGCATGTGAAAAATAAACTTGACTGTTATAGTTTGCTTAACTTGGCTTAGATTTCATTTTAAAGCTAAGGCACCTTCCCCCTCCCCCTGAGAGCTGTACATTACTTTCAGTTAAACATGTAAGTTGCCATTTCAGGTATTTCATGTAGCTTATTTTTCCTTTCTCTCCCTTCTTAAGGAAAAGGCAGACCCATGTTTGTGTGCTTTTTTCCTGCCAAAAAGAAACCAATCTCCCAGATTAATCACTGGAAATAAACAGCAGCTCTAAGTGGTTTATTAGAAAGGGTGATTCTTGGGAATCCTAATGTCTGCATAACTACAAAGATGGATCCTTTCTTCTTCTTAATGAAGACATTAAGGGTGCTTAAATGCTAGTGCTGTGATAATGATTTTGATATTGCAGCTCTGCCAGTTCCCACTGCAGGAGGCAACATTAGCTGTGGTTAATGAGCTCTGCTGTTCTGCTGGGTGCCTCTGCCTTACTACATGGGAATGGAAAGAAATATGTCTGGATGGGACATCCCTTTAAAAACTGGCACTTCAGACTGGGCTTGTGTAAATGCAGATTGTTGCTCAGTGGAGCATTAGAGCATGGCTCTCTGCCAAAGCAATGTGTGTGATGGGCTGTGTGACAGGTACCACTAAAACACTGTTGTTGTGTCCTGCTGTGCTGGATTGCCTGCACAGAACCTAAGTCTTTACTTAGGCCCTCTCAGATAGGAGGGGTTTAAGGGTATGTAGCCTCTAGTCCTGTTGCTCTTGGATTCTGAAACTACAGAAACTTTTCCTTACCATGCAGGGCAAGGAGCTGCCTCTTGCTGATGCACCCAACGCATGAAATTACATGTTAGTGCTTGTATAATAAATGCAAATTCCTTCACTAAATGACTTGTATGTTGGAAGCTTTACTTCTGGAAAATGCAGTCCTCATTCTAGCTTGTTTGTGAGTCTCCTTATAGCAGCTTAAAGCCATTGAAAATTGCAGTCTAATAAATATGGATTGCCATGGAAAGGGGTCTCCTGCTCCTCTGCACAGTAGCTGCCTAGGGGAACACATCCTGCTCAAGGTAAACTGGAATATTTATGTAGGAATAAGAGAAGAGGGCAAGTCTTTTGGCAGTTTTCTCCACTGGGGTTAGCTTATAGCAACTGCACTTGCTGCTGCACTTTAGGGGACATACAAGACGTCTTCCTGTGCACTTGGTGGTTGCAGCACGTGCAAAACATCTGTAGGAATGAAGGCTTTGCTGGCAGTCACCTGTTTCCTGGCAACACTAAGATCTTCTAACCTAGTTGTTCTCCCAGCCCTCAAGGAGTTGACAGGTTTCACTCAAGTGCTCTGTCAAGCCTTGAATTTCCTTGCAAACCAACATTTTATAGATTGCCAAACACCTAACCAATGTTCTGCATTAATTAGAAAGAGGTGGTCACAACTATCTCTTCTAATAAGTTTATGTAATAGCTTTCCACCTAATGTTCCCCTGAAAGAGTTGCTAATTATTAAGAAAGGGAAATCCTGATAAACAATTGGGTGTTTTGATGGTTTGTTCAATGCTTACTGGACAAGACTAGATTTCCTTTGGTAATCTGGTGCAAGCAGTATATAAATAAATACTGCTGAAGATAAAGGAATTCAATAGAATTAAATTCTATTTCAAGCCTATGAATGTGCCCAAACCTTTTTTTCTCTGAACCTTGTAGCTCCTGTTTAATTTTGTTTTAAGTTCAAGAAAATTCAACTCTACAATAGTCTCATCCTTATGCTAGACTTGAATGCTGTCTAAATTTGTGTTGATTCAAATTTGTCATCTTAGTCCCTCTAGGATTTTAACTGCAGCGTGAGGCTTCTATCACACTTTTGTGGTTGAACACAGTGGACATGTTCCCTGTGCCGTGGAAGTCCATGTGGCAGCTGAAGCTCTTGAGCAGGATGGAGCATCTTGCTGAGATGCCACTTAACCTGGATGCCCCATTCAGCTATTGGAGAGGCTGGAATAGCCTGTGTGACAGGGCTATCCTGTCTGGAGACCAAGACCCTGCCCCAGGGCTTTAGGCTTTTCTCAGGAACATGTAGCCTGGAAGTAGCCTTAGGTAAGATGGACTATTTCAAAAACTGCAAGTGCAGCACCCAGTTCTCACAACAGCAGTGCTAGAGTCCTGATGTAAACTGAGGTTATATTCTTCAGATATAGCTTGACCTGAATTAATAGCTCACTAAAGCTCATGTTTCAGCAGTGAGTCAAAAGGTGGCTTCTTGGGGGGAAGGGACCAGGAGGAGTAAGTTGAATTTGAGGTGTTGAGAAACTAGATAAGATCTAGAGTTGATGCAAGGTGCAGGTCTTTGTGGTGAGGATGAGAAGGCAGGGTTGGGAAAAGGGTGCAAGGCCTCCCCTGACTGGCAGCAGTGAGCTTCTGATTGAGCTCAGTCGTCACAGGCACCTCCACCCTTAGATGACCTGACTGTTCTCTGGGAAAACCCAAGGCAAAGCAGGCATGGAGATAACAGTGCTCTTTAGACAGATGAGTTCTGTCTGCAACTTCATAATGTCTGAGGTATTCTCTTAGAGAATACTGAAAAACTTGCTTTATCCATTTTAGAGCAGCTATTTCATGAATATCTGAGTTTTTCAAATGATCTTTTGCTTCCAAAAGCTCTGTTGTGTGCTGCTAACAGAAGGTGGACATTAAAGCAGGTGTTAGGATAGAGAAATAATCACTGTAGCAAGGAGAAAGTCTAACAGGAAACAGTTTTGCCTGTATTTCACTAAGCAGGGAAACATTTGCTATTCTTTCTTTAAATAACTTATTGAAGCTTCTGTAGGAGCAAGAAATATTAACCTTTTTAAAAAGAGTTTATAAGAGTTTATATGAAATAGACTGTTGCTGCTATAAGATGATGGTAGGAAAGTGACTGTTCTTTAAAATAATGCTTCCTGAGAAAGCTTCCTGTGATCTAAATTTAACTTCCCTCCTGTGGGGAAGTAGGGGAAAAGAAAAGCCTTTTGTCCTAAAACAGATGTATGCGTGGGAAGGAGTCTGATCTATTGTAGACAAATTGTCCAACCTGTGCAGTGTACCACATAACAAACTTTATAGCAGGGTGGATGGTCTTTGCTGAGAGGTCTTATCTAGTACCTGTTTTAGGATAGAAGGAAAATCTTTTACATTGGGGTATCTATCTTGAATTTTGTGATTTCCTGCAGTCTCAAGTGAGTCTCTGGTGTTTCTCATCTAAGGTGTGTTGGTGTTTTAGAGCCTCTCTTGGCTGTCTCTCCTCACTGAACTTTCCCAAACTGCTTTACTTCTCTGCTGAAATGCACTCTCCAATACTGAAATCTGTGGACATGTCAAGTAGCTCTGTAAGAATCTGCTTTACACAATGGTCACTTCAAAAATTATAGAGAAAGCCTTCTGTTACATAACAGCTCCTCTTTCATCACAGAATAGGTACATAATACAAAATACAAATTTGCAGATACTGCTACATTCAAATGCCTAACAGTCATGCTTGTGGTAATACTGGGTTGGCAGTGAATGGTTCATGTGGTGACTCAACCTGCCCTTTTTTTATTATGGGGAGGAGAGCGGGATGAAGTCCAAAGGATGACTGTTATTTCAAATAAGCCATAAAGTTATGACAAAAAGCAGCTAAGGCCTTGGCATCTTCAATGCCTGTGAGAGGAAGTTTCTAGGCTTTTTTATGTTTGTTTGTTTTTGGTGAGGGAGAAGGGTGTTTTGCCTCCTTAGGCTTTATCAATACTGTTCACCTATAATTGCATTTAAAACTTATTTGAAGGGTATGTTCCTGAGATGGATTCTGAACAAATTCTGTCAACTAAAAGCTCATACAACTTTGCTATAATGGCTGCTGCCTGATCTAGATTTGGAGATTGAAAGTTGAGACTGATTTTGTGCTTAGTTAAAGGAATGTCTTGGCCTTTCTTTTTCAAATCTGTACTGGTCTGGAGGGGGTCCTGAAGAGCTGGAAACTTCTTCCCTTTTTTGTCCTTATCACTCTTCTACTCATAATTAAAGCTGTTTGTATGGAGATTTCACTCTTTTTCCCTAGTTCTATGGGAACTTCATAGTTACTGTCACCACCACAGAACACTATAAATGTAGGTTCAATAACCTCCATCGTTATGTTTGCATTGTGAGGGAATCTCAGTGATTCCTTCCTTTTACTAGAAGACTAGTTACCAAACTAGTTGGTAGTTGAAGACTGTTAGCAAACCTTGTTAGCCAAGTGGTTGACAAGCACTCTTACGCTTACTGAGGTAAACTTGCTTCAAGTGGTTAAATGGATTGCCTCGGTCAACTCCTTTTAAGAGGCTATGAGGCTTAGGAGTAAGCTGGCATTTAAGCTGGGGCTGCCCCTTTTTTTGCCTCAACTCTACTGAGATTGGTTGCTTCCAAACGTATTGCATGCAACCCTTCCTTTCCTTATTTTCCATGTCACTTGCTATATGTTAGTAAGTTCAGGTGTGCTTTGTAAACTGTGGGTAAGACAGTGCTGCAGTTTTCATGCCAAGTTTACACAGAGTTTTAGAAAGGAGTGCCAAAGAAGCTGTGCAGGGCTGGGGGGCAACAAAGCTTGTCACCACTTTTCAAGAGGTTGTAGATATGTTCAGACCAACTCCTCCAAAAGGAGCAATCTGATGCCTGGGTTTCTGTAACACTCCAGCTTCTTGCACGTGTTTTTGCTCTGCAGCTGACGCAGGAGTAAGCCTTGCAATAGCACACTATTGTAAAGCTGCTGAGTTTTTAACTCGGTGGAGGTGCATTGTTTAACTTCCATGTTTCCAAAATAAAAAGGGTTTAAACTGATACTATAAAAAGTGCTGGCTCGCTTCTGTTTCCCAAACTGCCCATACAGCTTTTCTGTTATGTGCTGCAATGGGCAAGCCTTGGGTGCAGCAATCTGTGGTGCCTGCTTTGAGCAGCATGCCCCTTCCCCACATTAAACATGAAACCAGAATATTGCACTAAGTTTTCTTTGTCTAGGTCGCTTTCTCCCATTGCCGTCTAGTCACAAGACCTCAAATGGGTAAAACTCTCAAATGCTTGTTTTGCATGTGGCTATTAATGTAACAGTGGCAGCTTGTGCTCTCTTGATTTTGGAGATGGTGTTGGTGTCCAGAGCCAACTGTTCTGTGATGGTGCTCAACTAGCAATGTCCTTCCTCATGGTGGTAACCCTGAATTTCTGGCTTGATGGAGAGCTTGATCTATTTGGTCTCTCACTTCATGGCAGTAACTCTTTCTCTAGGCTAAATTGTCCTTGTTTCAGCTCTTCTATCTACTAAACTCACTAAAAGAGCTCTGTTTGCCAAACTGTTGGGCAAGAAGGTGCAACTTGGGCATTACCCTGTGATATTTCTGGCCAACACTAGGACCTCCTGGCTGGGAGCATTGGCATAGCAGTGTCAGTGGGATGCCCAAGTGAAATGGGCTCCAAACTTTGGCAGCCCTGCCTGGCATCTCACATGTAACATGTAACTCCTAGAGGTTTGTAACCCAAGCTCAACTTCCTGCCTCATCTAGGGGGTGGGGGAAAAAACCACAGGCCTCAAGCCTTTGAGTGGAGCAGCTCAGCGCCTTTAAAGGCCCATTCCAGCATGGTGAAGTGGGGTGCCTGGGGCAGGTGCTGCCGCCTTCCTGCCTTCCCCTCAGGGTGGCAGCGGTGGGCAGGGCCAGCGTGCGGCCTGGCCCCTCACTGCCCTCCCTGGGGAGCCGGCCACGCGGTAGCCGTGGCCGTGCCCCTCGAGGCGGCCCCATCACCTGGGAGGGGAGAAGGAGCGGGGTTGCCATCTGTGACTACAGTGGGTTTTCTTAGGAAGTAGCTCTGTGCCCGAGGGAAGCAAGTTGCCCTTCACCACCTCCCTCACGCGTGCCGCGTGCCGCCAGCAGCGCGTTGTTACGTGCTGCCTGCTTTTCTGAGGGGGCACGTAGGGGGTATTGGGATGGTCGCCTCTATTCCCTGACAAAACGTGAAATCAGATGGGGGGATGGCAGCTCGCTAATGCTATTTTCCCCTCTCGCCCTTCTTAAAACTGGTAGGTGTTTGCTGCTGTAGAGGGAAGGAGCGGGACCTCTGTCTGGGAACGCTGCTGCCAGGATGCCGCCGAGGAGGAACGCTGTTCTGCGAGGACCCTTCTCCGAAGCTGCCTGCGTGCTCCCGGAGGTTGTGTTTGAGGAAGATGACTTGTGAAACCCAACATCACGTGCATTTCTACGAGGGAACTGAGTGAGGGACGACAACATGCCTCACCATGGACGCTTGTCGTGAAGGGGCGGCTCTGTCCTCCGAAACGGAAAGAGGAGTGGTGTAAACACTGATCCTGAGCGGGAATTGGGACTGCAGGAACTGCCTCAGAATGTTTGTTAATCCCAGGAGAGTCAGAAAATGCCAGTTTTTGCAGATCTTTGCCACTTGCTTCATACTGTGTCTGATGATTTTTTGGGGACCATTTGATAACAGGTTTGTGAGCCATATGAAGTCCTATTCGTACAGATACCTCATAAATAGCTACAACTTTGTGAACAACAGCCTGTCCATCAACAGGGATAACTTGGACAGGGGAGCAAGCTACCAGTACTTGATCAACCACAAAGAGAAGTGTCGGCAGCAGGACGTCCTTCTCCTGTTGTTTGTGAAGACGTCCCCTGAAAACCGGCATCGGAGGGACGCAATTCGGCAAACGTGGGGTAACGAGAAGTACGTTCGCTCTCAGCTTAATGCCAGCATTAAAACACTCTTTGCTTTGGGACGACCAACGGGAGCAGAGTTGCAAAGAAAACTTCAGCTGGAAGACCAGAAATACAGTGACTTGATTCAGCAAGACTTCTTGGACACTTTTCACAATCTTACTCTTAAATTACTCTTGCAGTTTAGCTGGGTGAATGCCTACTGTCCTCATGCCAAGTTCATCATGTCTGCGGACGATGACATATTTATCCATATGCCAAATCTTGTCGCCTATCTCCAAAGTCTAGCACAGATGGGTGTTCAAGATCTCTGGATTGGCCGTGTCCATCGTGGATCCCCTCCCGTAAGAGACAAGAGTAGCAAATACTATGTGCCATATGAAATGTATCAGTGGCCCTCTTACCCAGACTACACAGCTGGAGCTGCCTATGTAATATCAAGTGATGTAGCAGCTAAGGTATACGAGGCTTCACAGACTCTTAATACAAGCCTCTACATAGATGATGTTTTCATGGGTCTCTGTGCCAATAAAATGGGAATCGTACCACAATACCATGTATTTTTTTCAGGGGAAGGAAAGGCTCCGTATCATCCCTGCATTTATAACAAAATGATGACATCTCATGGACATGTAGATGACCTTCACCAGCTCTGGAAGGAGGCTACAGATCCCAATGTTAGGAGGATTTCCTCTGGGTTTTTTGGTAGAATATATTGCAAAATAGTTAATATTGTACTTCTCTGCAAGTTATACTATGTGGACACATACCCTTGTTCAGCTGCATTCTCTTAATACTTGAATATCTGCATTGAAGATCCACTGAGCCAAAATGGAGCAACAACTCTTTAGCTGTTTATTCAAAATGAGGTAAAACTAAAATGTGAATAGCTTTTGGAGGGAGATGGAGAGTGTGGTCCCAATTTCTGTCTGGAAACTGTTATTTGAATAGTTCTCTACTGTACTCCAGCTTCATACTGTGGCCTGTTCTTAATCTTCAACTGGGACAGGTCTGGATTAGATGATCATTAAATGAACTATAAATGGATTTGACTTCCAGACTTTGAAATTAGAGAAAATGTTGGTTACTTTGAATTTGTCAGTCTTTCAGTGTGAACTAAGCCCCATTTTTTTTTAAGAGTGTATCAAAATGTACAGCTCTCAAAACAAGGACTAACTTCTGACACAAGGAATGGGACTTCTACTTCAGTTTAAGCCAATATAGAGTGAATAGAAATATTCACCATTTCTGAATGCTAAACCTGGAAAACAACCCTTGATCTGTGTAACCTGCAAGCAGTGCTGTAAGTGAAGACCTGCAACAACTTCATTTCTGAGCTCCCCAAGCCTTTGCAGTGGGGAAGTTGTTTGAGCACCCTTTGATTTGGTTCTTGAAGTAACATATGCACCTCATAACATATGCAATTGGATTGGGAGTGAGCTTGAAAGAATCAAAAGCTAGTATTACCTATACAAGTGGTTTTGCTAATCTTTCCTTGCCTTCTGAAAACTGAAGCAGTACATTCAAATACCCCAATGTTTGATTAGCAAATAAGCTAAATCCTGTAAGAATACCTTTTAACACTGCTTCTGCTTTCCCACATTTATGATTCTAAAGGTGAAAGCCAAGCAAAAGTTTGTAACTGACTTTCCTTTCTCCAGAAAGCTGCTTCCTTATAGCTTTGGAGAAGCTGTGAATGAACTTAAAAGAGGAAAATTGTGCCCGAGTTTACAGAGGCTATTTTATGCACTTCGGAAGTTTGACTTCACGTTGAAGGGATAGGGAGATGGTGATCCACAGAAACTCAATGCACAATTCAAAACCACTAACACTTTTTCAGAAGTTTTAAGCACAAGATGGTTTTTACAACCTCAAAATAGTTTGTATCCAGAAAATCCCCCATCTTCATTAGGTTTCAGTGTTAATATTTATCTCTGAGATGAACAAAATGCTCTTACACTGTAAATTTGCATAAAACTCTGTGATACTGAAACTAGCTATTAACAGATCTACTGTGGTGCTGCGTATGGCTCAAAACCAAGGTTCTGGGAGGACTGCAGCCTTACCTTGCATCTTTAGGTGTCTTTACAGGCCCTCGGGACAGGTTGCTGATTGCCAAAGCTGTGGTAGCTTTCAGAGTGGATACACAGACCACCCAAGGTACAGTCGGATACTGTGTCAAGAAATTGCTTCTGAGAGCTTGAATGAGTAATTCAGCAGCATGGTGGTGACAGGCCTGGAAACCAACAACTATCTGTCCTTTTTTTTTTTTTTTTTTTTTTTTGATCTACTGCAGTAGGGTACAAAAACTACAGGAGCAATGTTTGATTTTAAGGTGTCTAACACTGGCCTTTTCTCCCCAAAGTTTCTTGCTGTTATGGCTGTGTGAGAGCAGTGAAGTGCCTATCTGTGTCCTCTAACCTTAGATGTTGCTTTAGAAACAGTTAAAAATGGTGGTTTTAAGCTGTAAGTAGCAAACCTGGTTTAAGCAGTTGCTATTACTCTTGAAGTTGTGCTAAGGTTGTAAGCGTATGGATGGCTAATGTTAATTTAAACAAAATACAGGAATGAATTTGCTGCCTTTTCTCCGAGCTGTCATTTCAGATGGCTCCTAGGTAGCTATTAGAGTTAAGTGAAATATGTGACTTTCTAGAAGTGTGGGGTGTTTTTTTCTTTTTTGAGAAGGAAAAGAGTGGGCATCCAACATCCCCAAACCCAAATGCTCAGTATATGAAGAAATAAACTGCATACCTGCAGTGTCTAAATAATCAAAGTTACTATTCCAAAGAATATTTTAAAATATTCACAGAAAAATAAATCAAATGAATGTTATTGCCTAAGCAGATTGATTATAGTACTGACATGTTTATAAAAGAGCTATAATCAGCTCTGCATAGAGAAATAAATACACATACAGAGGAGAGAGCACTCAGCATTGAAGGAAAGTCTCCCTATCAAGTCTCTGACCTGGTGTGACCCAAGTTAAGTCAATAAGCTATATGAGACTGCACTACATATTATACCTGTTCACTGTAGGAAAAGATTGTTTTCATATACAGTATAGATATCTAAAGTGTGCTAACACTCCAGTCCTTCCAGCACGAGTAGGCATTGGCATTTGGGGGTTCTGACTCATACAAGCAAAGCTACAATAAGTACTTACATTTCAGTGGCATAATTACCTAGCTAACATCTGAAATGCTGCTTGAGTGAAGCTTGCTATTAAAGGAAAGTCACTTCTGACCATTGAAATACTCCGTTTTATAGCTAGTTTGAGGGGTTTTTTTGGTTCCTTTGGATTGTTTCTCCATCTTAAAAGGGCATTGCTGTTGGTAGTTTGCATTTGACTTTGTTGCAGTGACAAAGGAAAGGGCTAGTGAATTCCAAGAAAAGCATGAAGGCGCTCCTTCCCAAGAACGGAGAAGCTAGAGAACTTCTTACTTTTGGTTGTAAACACTGTAGGATTTGTACACCTTTTTCTGGAACATTGTTTTCTTTTAACAAGCGTTATGGTTGGTGCTCTAATGCAGGGCTGTCAGGTTTTACTTCTACAGATGAAACTATCAGCCTGAATGGTCACTCCTCATTAACAGTTTTGATGTTGTTGCACAGCATGTTTAATTCTAAAGTTGTTTTTACCGTTTGGTTTGCATCGGTTCCCCTTTGATATTACTAATTTTTATACAAAGATATTCAATATTTATTCTTAAACTTTGTTCTGTACCACAAAAGATAATTGTTTTGTAAAACTTGTTTTGAATAAAGACTTTTTTTTTTTTATTTACCAGCTTTTTGTTTTCTATTGTTCAGTCTATTGTTGCATTCTTTGTGGCTGGTAGTTGCTGCCCTCTGCTTTTTTTTTTTTTTTTTTTTAACTTAACTAGTGACTAACAAAATAGGTGTTTCCAAGAGGAGAGAAAAGAAAACAACAATTTTTTACCCACTTTCCAGTCCAAGGTTGTAAGAAGAAAATGCCAAATATTAGAAGCTTAATCTGTTCATGTTTAATTCCCAGATTCAAATACTCTGTTCAAGGACACATCTTTAGGGAGGGGGGAATTGGTTTCCTATCTAAATAAACTATTTCAAATTGAACTTCACCAAGTTTGAGAACTAGCTGTTAGTTTGGAGGGCACTACTTTTATTGCAGTGTTATTTCTCATAGGGTACATGAGCACTTCCAAGCCTCTAAAATTCACAGTAAGCTACACTTCTATATATGTCTCAGATCTGTCTATGATACTGAACCAAATGAGGTTTTTCTTAAGCTTTTTGCCACTTCAGTTTGTACCTGGCTGAACTAGTGGCATAGCTTGAGTATAAATTATTACCTAAATTATAGTGAAGATGAAAATGGGTCACAGGGCTGGGTTGTGGATTGTGTGTGTGGGGTGTGTGTGTGTAGTTGTGTGTTTAATTTGGTTTTCTTCCTTGGAGGCTGTGCAGTTCAGCTAGCACTGGAGGCGCCTGGGACCTTTCTGACACTCAAGACTTTGATAAAAATTTCTTGGTGAATTACACGTGCAAGGCTGATTCTAATGAATTTTCTGAAGACTAATTTGTCACATCCCATCACCAATACTTGTAACGCCAAGAAGGCAAGGCAGAGGGTGGCCCAAACCCCATAAATCCTGCTTCCTTTACTAACAGCTACGCGGCATAAATGCATGGTTATAAGCATCGCAATGACTTTGTTGCATGTATCTCTTAATCATCTCAGAATGGACTTCAAAAAGGTGGTTGAGCCTGTGCCTAAAGGTAGGTTTTGCATTGTAAGTCAGGCAGAACAGGGCCCGGGCCCAGGTGTGTGATCCTACCTCCTCCTCGTGGACAGGTTCTCATCGCTCTCGCTCATCACCAGCACTCTGCTCGACCCTCCTTGGCTCGCTTCGTGCATCACCTCAATCTGAATGAGAAGCACACGTTAAAAGTAAGGAAGCTTAATTGCTGATGCTCTGATTTGTTCATTATTTTTTGAAAAAATAGATCCTAAATAGTCACGGCTGCAGACACATTAAAAATATTAACTCTTAGAAGAGCAAACTATAATGTGCTGTGGCCACAACAGAAGGGAAAGAGGGGAAGAAAATATATATTGCAATTTATAAAATAGATCTAAAAATGAATGACTCTATATATTTTCACAAAGCCTGTACCATACTGTGGTATACACCTACTCAGGAGCAGGGTAAGTGGTCAATTCTATTAAGGATGAGAGTTGAGATGAGTTCAAAATTCAAACTGTCCTTTGGGTTTTGACACAGGTGAGACCAACCCTGTGTTTCTAATAATAACTAGATTTTAGCTTATTGCCAAAGCTGTAGGCTCTTTTGGCCATTAAAAAAATCCATTTTTGCTTTCCAGCTTTAGAGAAATAAAAGTCAAATATATGAGCACACAAAGGATACCTTTTGCAAGAGTTAGGTGCAAGCATCTTTCACTTTTGTTCTTAATGCTTACATCAAAAGATAAACTATAGGATCATGCCAGATAGAGATTTGATGCCTTTTTTCCTTTCAGTCCTTCAGGGTAACACTGCCTCCCTGCCTGCCTCCTCCAGGATAAAAACAAATAACTCCCCCCAAACAGCTAGTTCTAATATAAATGTGGAATATTTGCGCTGACAGGATTAAGCTGCTATAGAATACTTCAAGCCAAAGCAGTACAGCAGTATGTAGTTGTTTATGGTTTAAATATAAAGTGGATAAGAACTGAGAACATGAGTGTTTTTTCATGATCTGCCTACTAATAATCAGAAAAATCCCAAATTCTTATTTGAGTAATAACTTTAATAATAATAATGGATTAAAGGAGAAAACAGCCACAGAATCTTCAAATGTGATCTCTGTGTTAGATATCTGTCTGTGAGAAATATATCCAAAATGAGAAACAGAAGAGGGTTGTTGTAGTCTTTCTATATGCTTTTTTACCTGCAAGAAAGATTTCTGATAGGAATATATGTTAAAAAAAAAACAAGGTGTGTAGTATTGGACAGAGAAAACAGGAAAGATGGGATGCACGTGAACCCAAATGAAGGTGAGAAGGGAGAAGACTATTTCCAGCAGAGTTGTAGGCTTTTGGAGATTTGTAGGTAATTTTTTTTTCGTTCCTGTGGTAACTAAGAATTATCTCCCAGTCAGGAAGCAGGGAGTCTTTGTCCTGAGTGGGACAGAGTCCGAGCCATTCTGCTCCGAGCCCTGCAGCCGGGCAGTGCCCAGGGCTGCGTTTGCTCCGTTAGCACGAGCAGCTTCTGGAGCCCTTTGCCCTGGCAGCGGGTCTGGAATGAACTGAGCTCTTTCGGGCTGTCCATAGGAGCACTAAAATACAGCTGAGCAGTGAATATTCAGGAATCTAGTTACATTAAAAACAAAAGAAAAAAAGGACTTGGGACACTGATCATTATAGGCTGTGCTTCACATATTTAAAGAACAGGCTCAAAAGCACAACCATCTTTTAAATGACTTTTAGCATAGTTCAGTGGTTAACAACTGCAACTCTGGGGACTAGTGTACACTGTACATCTCCATTCCCATGGAGAGAAACCATTTTTGGTTGGGGTATTTCCTTTCCCCAGACAAATCCTGCTCTCTTCTTCCCCAAACCGCTGAGCAACACGAACCAGCCCGGCCACCTTTCCAATAGGGCACAACCACGTGAAGCTTCTACCTCCCTCCCACGCCACCCACTTTCTTTTGCTTCTCTTTTCTGAACAGCAGTTGCTCATTTTATTTTCTGCAACCCAGCTAGGGCTCCTTCTTGTTCTCTTCTTTCTCAGAAGACAGTCTCAATAGCACTTCTTGCTCTTCTAATAATATGCTGCCCTACAGAGCTGATAATACGAATGGTTAAGGCAAGAATAAGGGAAGAGAGAAAAGTTTATCAAGGAGATATTGTTATTTTAAAGCCTGTGAGTGGCTCTACCTATGCTCTGCTTTATGTCTTACTTCTGGTAATCTTGAAATTAAAGTAGATATTGGCAAAGTTATGAAATCCATCCCTAGCACAGAAACATGCAGACTACACCCTCAGCGGGATTCCTGCTACCTCTCTGCAAAAGTATGTTTGCAT
>JAVCKT010027860.1:17193-42838 GCA_032273925.1 Rhynchotus rufescens | reverse complement strand
AACTCTGGTGTGGATAAAGATTCATTTATGGCAACCTGCACAAAGGATTGAGTGCATCACGTAATATTATTTAATCAATTAAGTGTTTTTTCCTTGTTTTAATTTAGAGAAGCTGTGTACCTGCCTCTTCAATTCAAGGCCACAAGAATAACTATGGAGATGGCAGGAAATGCCCAAGTTAGGGTTGCTCAGGTAGTTCACTTGCCAGCCACTTGGCCATTAGCCATTTCAGTGAGCTCTTCAGTTGTAGGGTTGTATGCTGTTTGTGTCGGAGGACAGCACTGGAGTGACCTGGGGCTGCCAGACCTCTTCTGTAGGTGTTCGCAACGTGCCGTGAAGCAAGACAACCGCTTCCAAGCGCCCATGACTTGCCAGCTTCCTACAACTTGTGAGTCCCTGAGCAATGGATTCGGACGTGTGGGTTTTTCTGAGGTAGTGCCTGTAACTGGGCAGCTCCGTGTGTTGGTGGGGGCCTCAGCCCCGAGGAGGGTTTTGGAGCAGGGTGTGTGACGCTCCAAGGGAGCCGCACGTTGCTCTGCCCGACCCGAGCGCCGCTTCCTGCCCCCTTGGTGTCCGCACAGGGAAAGCTGCGGAGCCCACTGGGATAAAGGCAAGGGATCAAGGGATGGACAGGCGAATTCCCACTATCACTGAGCAAAATGACTTTAGAGCAACCAGACCTCCTGTATTTGCAGTCTGTAGGTTCTGCTGCTGCTGCAATTGCTCTTCCCTGTGTGGCGGTGAGAGCTTTACTCCATTACTTGGATGTCTGATTCCTAGTCAGCAAAGGGATTTTACACAACCTTTCTCATCCTCTGGGCTTTTCCTCTGGCTGTTAGAAATCTCATGTTCCTCGTAGGAGACAATCTTGCCCAGTCAGGGAACGTGATGAGTCTTAACTGGCCCTCAGCAGCTCTTGTTTCTATTACTTCATCCCGTTACACCACAAAATTCCTTTGGTAACAAAGGGATCTTCAGAAACCAGAAACAAGCTATTTTTAAGGCAAGATCATAGCCTGGATGGAGTGGGGGGGATGTTCTGCTCAAGACTGGCTGACGTTAATGCTGCCTTCACACTAGCAAACATCAAAAGCAAACTGCTGTGCTGGTGGTTTTGTTGCCTTAGAGCAGTGAGCGAGTCCGAGAAGTTGCAGAGGTCCAGCTCATTCTGCTGAGTCTCCTGGTGATGGTGTCAGACACTCTGGGGTCTTGGTTTGGTTCCCGCAGCTCTGCTTGCAGGAAGCTCAGCCTCGGTCACCAGAGCGAGGGCTGGTCTGCGTGTGGGACCTGCGCTGCTGCCTCGGGGCGCCGCGTCTTCCAGGTGAAATGAGTGTTTTCCTTGGTGGATGCCCCAGGGTGTCTCAGCTCCGAGTTCAAGCTGTTCTTAATTGCTACCTTTTCCTTCTCTTTTTATTCTGTTCTTGGCTTCAGTTACCTCTCAACTTCCCTTCTCGTCTCCCCTTCTGCTCCCGCCTTGGTGCCAGTGGGTGGTTTGAGACCGTGCCAGGGGGTGGATGCAGCAGGGCGGGGGGCTAGGGGCTCTCTTGGGCACTGCTCCCTGCTCTGCCTTGCCTGCCAGGAGAGCAAAACTGGCCGCTGGTCCGCGGGTCACTGCTGGGCACAAATACTCTCTGAAGAGGAGAGAAACTCTGGGAACGCTGAGGATTAAGGATTTATGAACGTGATGCAGATGCAATAGCCTGGGAGGAGGGGCAGTGCTGTAGCACGGCACCGAGCTGCCCTCAGCGGTGACATCTGGGGCTGGCGGGTACCTGGGGGGCACGGGAGGCTGCTCTGCCCCTCAGCAATGGGGCTGAGCCCAGCAGGAGGCAGACGGTGAAGGTGGCTCCCTGTCCTTGGCTGTTCGCTGGGCTTTCCTCTGAGAAACCCCGTTCCTGGAAAGATGATGTGTTCAGTTTAGCTTTATCCTCCATTTCTGATTCCCCCAGGCCATAGCACTGAATTATCTCATGTTGTGGATGTCCAAAAATAGATGCCTGGAGCAATGTTACTGTCTTTGGCATTTATTACATGAAAACTTACAGACATGGCTTTTGTCATATTTTGAAGTCAATTACAAGCCAATTTTCTGCTGATTAAAAATATCCTCGTGGCTGCTTTGCTCCTGCAGAGCAAAGCCTTTCAGCGTGTGCAAAACAAATGTGGCACATCCTTTACCAAAGGATGAGGGCAGCCCTGTGCTGGCCTCGTGTAATCTCTGACCCCTCTGGCACCTCTGCTTCATCATCTCCGGGCTCTGGGAGCCTCCTGCGGGATCGTCACGAGGAGGAATGGGACGTGAGCGCCGTGGCTTTCCCTGAGCGGGTTGGGGAGGTGTTGGCAGCGTGTTGGAGGATCAGCCACAGGTTCTGTGGTGGGAACGGGGCTGACACCAAGTGCGAGTGATGGAGGGAGCTGCTGCACCCGGGCTGCAGGGGAGAAGGGTCAGTGCATGTGAGGCTAAGCTGCCCCGTGTCTGGGTGCGGATGAAGCAGAGCCTGGTTAATTCCTGCTCGGGAGGAGTCGGCTGGGGAGAAAAAGCGAGTAGAGCTGAGCTGAGGTCAGTGTCTATGTGCTGCTACCTGGCAGGGCATCAGAATCCCTCACCTTGCTGGCCGGGCTGGGCCCATGCGGCTCGTAGCAGCAGGGTGCTCTGCCCTTCTCTGTGGTTCCTCAGGTTCCAGTAAACCTTTGGTCATCGTTCAGACTGGTTCTTCCGCTGTGATTGATGGGTCTGCTCTCCCTGCTGCTCTTGTGGTGTCAAGAACCAGAGAGGCTGGTAATGGGCTGCATAAATAGGGTGGAAGTGATGACACCATGTCAAACTGTCACTCCCTGTCATTTGACTTTCCCACACTTGAGTGCAAAGGGAGGATTTGCAGGATCAAGCCTCCCTCTGCTCCCCTACCAAGACCCTTCCATGGCTTGCAGTTGTTTCCTTGCTTTGTGCATCAGCCAGGACTCTACTTCTCTGTATACTGTCCGTGTCATCCTGTCTGTCCAGGTCAGGGTATGACCCACACTCTTAAGCTGCTTTGTGTCAAGACATCAGTGAGGTGTATAGGAGTTGAAAAAGTCTGAAGAATTAGGGAATAAGCAGGAAAATCTGAGTGGTGTTACATAACTAAGAATCCCTAGTTCTGGAAAGGATCAGGTTGGATGTCTTTAAGGTAAAGATGGTTTGGGGCAAGAGAATGGGATACAGGAGATAAGCTGATTTCTAACCTACTTGACCTCCCTGTTTCTAGAGAGTTTAAAGCTGAGTGCTTACAACAAATAGAATCAACAAAGACCTTGATGCCTATATAGGCACCTGAATAGGCACCTGCCTTTAGTGCAGTCTGTGGTCTGTCTGGGCCCAGCTTCCTCCCTTCCTTCCACCTTTTGTCTGCGCAGCTTGGAGGGGAGCTGCACAAAGGCAGGGCTGGCTGCTGTGCTCGAGCTGTGCATGACTCAAGCCCCACTGTGATGGGTGCTATTGTAGCCTAAGGAGAGCTGGGTGCTCCAGCTGGGCTGCCAGCAACTGCTGCTGGTCTGGACTGGGGGGAAGAGCAGGGGGTCCCATGGGCTGCACTTTAGCTCAGTGTGAGGCTGTAGCTGCTGGTCACTGTATGGTTCACAAAAAAACCTGCTTGTGGTGATCCACACACATGTACCCGCACTGTTTGCCAAGTTATCTACAGCTCTTTAGCGTGCTTCCAAGGAACAGGTTTTGTTTTCCTGAGAAAAAAGCCTCGCAACCCTTTATTTCCTCCTTTTACTCCATGGTAGCTAGCAACGGAAAAAGCATCAGCAAAGGAAGCTCTGTTGCTGGGCTGGTTGCACAGAAAGCCCTTAGGCAGGGAGCAGGGACAGGGTGGAACGTGGCACCGTGGCTAAAGTAGGCTTTGCTGCTTCAAAGCCTGAAAAGCTGCTTTATATGGGGTCCAAATGCAGTGACATAATATGGAATATGAAGTAGGAAGGAGCTGCCAGTGTGAGAACCTGTAAGAATCTCTGGCTGGTTTATGGAAGGCTCCCTGAAATTACAGGGCACCATCTAAAGTAACTAAGCTGGAGATGAGTCTCTGTAAGTATCATTAACTTTCCTATGACAAGTGGTCATATAACATCTAAACCAATAGTCTAGCCAGTCTCTCTCTATTACTTCAAGTATGATCTTTTTTCTCTTTCTTACTTTTTTTTCTTTTTTTCTTTTTTCCTCTTCTCTCCTCTGGGCTTCCCAGAGGATTGGGAAGTGCTGAGTGCTGGTTAAGGCTGCATTAACTGACTGTTATTTCTGCTTTCACTTGCACAGATGAAATCATGCAGCAGGAGATACGACCGCTGGTTGCAGTGGATATAATAGAGCAACTTCACAGGCAATTTGCCATCTTATCAGGTAAGAAGCTGCTAGTAATAGCAGTCTGATTCTCCTGGAAATGTGCTGGAATCTGTCATGCTGACTGTCACCCTTCAGCTCTGCACAGCAGTTGCAGCAGCAGTTTTATATTGCTAGTGAGAAGAGCTATTTCAATCAAGCCTTCATAATGCATAGAACTGATAAATCTCACTTTTCTATGCTTGCTTTTCTTCAGGAAAAAATTCTGTGCTTTCTCCATATACCTAAAGGTGTTCAGAGGGCAAGAAACTTGAGCTTTTTTATTATATATCTTTGTATAATGTCTAAGCATCTTGTTTGTGGGAGAAGCTTTTGGCCCATCAACTGTTCATGGCTTTCTCCCCCTTTCTCAAGCGCCTTTGTTCTGCAAGCAGTTCACTTCTAAAGTGCAAAGTGTCAGGCTTGCAATCACACAAAATGGTGCTATTTCTGTTCTGAAGGAGTAGCAGATGTTGAAATATTTGCCAAATTACTTAAAACGCTCATTTTGCCTGCTGGGAAGAAGTGTTCTTACTTAGGTCTTAGAATGGCCTCTTCTGTTTCTGTCTCTATTTTGTAAAAGAAGAAATAAATTCACTCTCCTTATCTGTAGATGACTAAGTGCAAAACACTCAGTTGACCAAGTGTATGGCATTTTATCCTCAAAAAAAAAAAAGTTTGCTGTGAATATATTCAATACTAAATGAAGCATCTTTGAGGGAGTGAAGGCTGCCTGTTTCTCTGCAGAGCTGCTCGAGTTCTGCCCATGGGCACTGGCCTGTATAGGGTACCTGCTGCTGAATTCTCTGAATGGTTTGATGTTCATACACTGATGCTGTGCAAAATAGGGAGTGGAAGAAGTAACAGGCCCATGTGCCAAAGCATGGAGTACTTCAAGAGGTGTTGTGGAGCTCAGCCTTCATACCCTGCTAGGCCAGATTGCCTTAAATTGAAGGATTTGAGACCTGTCCTCAGGTGTGGTGCTCTCCAAGTCTAGGGCAGCAGGACAATTGCTGTGATCCACAGCAGGAGCACTGCTGGAAGGGGTTACAGGATGTGAGATCTCTCTGTTGACATGGGGCAGACAGCTTGCTGTCCTTGATGGACGTGCTGAGAAATAACAAGTAGCCTTGGACCCTGACCCATCGCTGCCTCCCGCATTGAGGTCAGGGCACATTTGGGAGCGTGACGAAAGGCCGGATCCCAAGTGCTAATGAAGCACTTGGTGGGGCTGGACATCCCTGCCACCGGATTGAGAGGAAAGGGACAAAGCACAAGCCCTGCAGTGCCTGCCCAGGAGGGTCGCTGGGCATGTGCAGTCCCAGCTCTGCAAAGGACCCATTTGCCAGACCAAATCCTCACTGCAACCTCACTTCTTTATGCTTCTGAGCTGCAAGCTGAAATACAGATCCTAAGTTGCTGAAAACTTGATATTTATGCAGCTTTCTAGGTAGCATCCCATGGCAGTTTCCTAAATGTGATTAACCAACTGTTCTGCATTCAGCAAGGAGTATTGGCTTGAGGGGAGGTGGAACGAGCTGCTTTGTATGCAGTGAAGCATTTCAGGGGTTGCACTGCCTGGAATTCCCAATATAAATACACCTACATGCAGAAAAGTGTCAGAAATGGTGTGCAAATTTGTTCAGAGCTCTTGCATCACACCATTGTTTGCTGGACAAATGCACTTGTCAGCCTTGGTGTTAACTCCAGTCAGATCATAACGGGGCTGCTTTTCCACTCATTTTGCAAGCAAAGAAAATGCTTAACAGCCACTCTCTCCAGAATGCTCTGCTTGCTTTTCTGCTTTCCAGGCATGCAAAGCTGGTGGAAAATAACATTGTTTTCAAGGCCTTTGATTTAACTGATACACCAGTGCCTAAAAACATTTATATCAGTGTAAACAATACCGAGCATGTTGAATTCAGTGTTGTGTGTCGTGTCTATCTGGTAAAATGTGGAGGACTGCTTTCCTTAAATCCTTGCAGCATTTGAGACAGTAAAAGGTATATGTGAAGTGCAATGCACAACTGCTGGGAAGTGATTTACTAAACAGGAAGAAAAACTCATTTCCCATTCCAAAGAGCAATGTTTAATGTGGCATAGAAATGACAAGGACAGATTAAAAATATTTCAAGTATTTATAGGCTTGTTATTTCAGCAATGCCTATATCCTCACCTGCTATCTAACCAATTTCAAGATCTCATTATCCCTTTATCTCATATCTTGGTGTGTCAGTGACTGGTGGTGAGATGCTACCGAAAATGCAGGGAACAGGAGCCTTCCTTGCTGTCCCTTCACTGCCTCTTGCAAGCTGAGGCTATGTCAGAAATGGCCAGGCTTTTCAAAAAGCATTTCTCTATATTACTTTTGTTCCATTTAGCATAGACCTGGGAGCAGTGTGGGGTTTTATTGTTGTTCTATTTTCTTACTCCAATGAAAGCTGGTCTGAGAGCTCTCCTGCCTCATTTCACTTATTAAAGTAATTCACACAGATGACCTCATTTGGTTTTCGGGCAGCTCCTCGCTTTTTCTTGCAGCCGGCTGCTTTTCATTAGGCACAGGCAACCACAAATATTTTGGTGCTTCAGTGCTTGCCTACATGGAACCCAAAACTCTCCTGGTATTTAGCCTTTTTCCTGGTTCTCCGTGCTGTGGTATTTCAGCTCTGTAGTTGCTGCCTGACAAAAGCTCTGCCCTTTGGCTCCCTCGCAGTGGATAGAAGGGCTTGCTGCTCTTGTAGAGTGCTTTGGACTGATGGATCGTGTGCAATCTGCTCTTCTGCCCAAGGTTATAAAAATGGGCTGCACTGACTGATCCTAGCTGAGGTGGTTTGCTTCCCTTGGTGGGCTGCTTCGTTCCCACCTGCCTGCTCGGGATCCAGCTCTGTGCATGTTAGCGGTGGCCGCCTGGCTTGTGCTACCCACATTTCTCACCCCTCTGAGCTCTCCTGCCCGGTCCTGAGGACACCAGGTCCTCTTGTTCTCTGCTAACAGCAGCGACTCATTGACTCCTGTGGCTCGGAGCACTTGGTTGACTTCAGCTTTTTCTTAATACCTGTCAGCAGAGGCAGCTGCAATGCAGACGTGATGTCCCCTAGCAGGAAAGCAGCAGGGACGAGCAGAACAAGCCAGGGCTGTTTGCTCTGCATGTGACTCGTTGCAGGGCGCAGCTGGTCCCTTTGTCATTAGAAGCACTTTCCTGTGCTTTTGCAGTGTGCACACTTGGCAGAAAGGAGCAGACTGTCTTGCAGTCCCTGGGCAGATGGCAGAACTTATTATTTAGCCAGTTAATGAGACTGATTGCAAGGGCCTGGCTGTAATGAATATATTGGATACTGGCAGCCTGTCTTTGTCCTGGCCCTCTAGCTACCAGAACCACCAAGGCTGTACAGCCCATGCAAGAGCAGAGAGATTCCAAAATTTTCCTTGGAGAGCTGTGGTTGTGGAAAAGGCTGCTTGTAATGTGATATTGGGTCCTGAAGCACACAGTCCTACTCCAGTCCTCTTTTCCATGAGCTGACCCATCTCTGCTTAGCTTGTGAGATCTGCTGGAAGCAGTGGTTAGATTCTAGTCCTGAAACTGCTACTGCCTCTCACTTTCCATGGAAACAACACTTCCAATTATGGTTTTACAGCTGTGACAACATAAAAGTGCTTTGTGCACATACCCTGCTATGTTTGACCATGTGTTTCCTGTAGTTAAGGGTAGTTGTTAAGGTTTAAAATGGGGTAGTACTGAAATGCTGACTACTCTGACATACACCAACACTTCTCGAAGGATGGAGATCTATTAGAAAAATGCTGGTCCTGTCCTGCTGACAGACTAAACCTGCTGTACAATCTGTGCTTAGGAGTACTACTGTCCATTCCTCTTCACCTACAGTTTTACACTGTTCTTACCTGCAATTACTCTGTCAAAGAGCCCCATCTGCCAGTTGCAACAATGATGGTTCCTGTTACTAAGTCATGAATTTGAGATAAATTGTCATGTAGTAGCAGAGATTCCTTTCTTTTATGTTCCTGTTAATGGACTTCACTGAATGGAAGACTATATCTTAAAATGGCAACTGATTCCCAAGCCAGTTTAATTTCTAAAGCCTGGAGGGTATTTGACCATCTGCTTGCAGTTCAGTTGTGCATTTTGGAAGTCCTGGCCTGACCCTGCCAAAAAGGCAGCTTGGAGCTTGCATAGGGATTTATACCTAGGAAACCTGATTTAATTCCCAGGAGAAATTTCAGCATTTGCAACCCTTAACTCACATTGTGGGGAAGTAGGAGAAGAGGGGAACCCTGGAAGCCAAAGCTAATCCTGAACATGGCACAGGCAAAACCTGAGGCAGGGAAACTTCTGCCAAGACATGACTGAAGCCGCTGGCTGTCGGACCCAGTGCATGAGCTGTGCTCAGCTCAGCTGTGATTCAGGCAGCTCTCTGCATGTGGGCAGACATGAGCAATTTGCTTCCCTGTGACAGCAAAATCTGAAACAAAACTTTCCAGTGCTAATGGATCAACTAGTGCCTGGGGAAGGTCTAGCCAAACTTTTGCGACTACTCTTCCCAAATGGTCTGGTTTTTCAAGGGATTTGATGTATTAAGTAAAAGCTGGTGAGTTGTTACTTTAAAAAAAAAAAAAAAGCTAATAGTATTAGCAGAAAAAGCTGCTAGCTGTTGAATAAGACTTAAATGCTTAAATGTAGCCCCTGAGTGCCTAAATCAGGGTATGCTTAGTCCCTAGACACCCAAGGCACAGGCAGCCCAGAACTGGGGAGTGGGGACCTAGGAGCAGGTATTTGGCTCGCAGCTGTGGTTTCTTGCTGCTTTGACAGTCATACCAAGATGGGACTTCAACAAGGTGAGCTCACACCTTTCATACTGTAATGCAAAACTAAACTTTCCCTATCTCCTTTCCAATTTCTGCTGTCCCTGTACCTATTCCCCTGCACTATTTCAGCTGCTTTGCTGCCCCAGCTGAGTTCTGGCCCCATCTTCCCTGTTTAAAATGGGTAGCCAGGCACCTGGTAAGTCTATCACTGTATCCTATGACACATGAGCTTATTTTAAGAACTTGGGAAGTATGTAATAGGAATAACTGTAAATGCTGCATTATACCCTTGGACACTAAGGGATCAGCACATGTTGGGGTGAGCAGTGGTCCTGTTACTGTGCCCTGCACTCCCCTCGTGCACCTTGCATGCCCTATGCTGCTTTGCTTTCCCTTACACCATGTAGTTTTCTCCTGTCACCCAGGGTTTTCCTGCTCCTTTGGCGTGTGAGAGGAAAGGCTGAGCAAGAAGCTGAAGTGGAGAATAAGGGAAGTGTCTGGGATGACCGGGGAGCTGTGATTCCATGGGGAAAACTGGACAGGAGGTTGAGCTGAGTTGTAGCCTCTTCCACTTAAGTCTTGCCTTTCCCTAGACAGAGCAACCAACTGCTGCCACTAATGATTTCTTCCTTTTCTTTGCTCCCCTGGTTACTGAGTTGTCTCTGTTTTTGTCAATACGCAAGGTTAGCTGTTTGACAACTTTCTGCAACTCCAGATCAAAATCAGTAGTTGTTATGCCCCTCTGTGCATGCATTCCCACCGCTGTGGTTTGGGAATAGACCTTGGTCTATTCCCTGGCCTGCATGGCCTGCATGGACCTTGGTCAGTGCATGAATGTGGGGGCAGAAAGGAGCTGAGCTCCCGAGGGAAAGCAGTGGGGGTGATGGGAGCAGCGTGTGGTGCCTGGGGGAGCTGCCTGCCGAAGCTCAGGTTTCTATCAGGAGATGGTGGGCAAAAATTAAGCCGAGCTTTCTCCATGGGCAAAACTGGGGTTAGCTGACAGGGTGACTGGTGTCTGGCAGTGCAAGCCCCCTGGGAAGCTGTTGGAGGCTCCCTGAGGACAGGGGCCAGGAGCCTGCCCAGAGTTCAGCCAGAGGCCTCTGCTGCTGCCAGCTGAACCTCCAGCTACAGCAAGGGCCGCTGCCTCTTCCCTGTGCAGGCTCCAGCATTTGGAGCTGCTGGAAGGTCCAGGCTCCAGCATTTGGAGCCGCCGGAAGGCGCTGGAAGAGGCTGGCTCTCTGGAAGGGCGCTGCAGGGTGGCATCTAACGGGAGCTGGCGGAGCTGCAAGTCGCCAAGATGGATGCCCATGCCTCACGGGAGGGCAGGCGTGGCGCTACATCCTCAAGATCTGTTTGTCGCTGTATCTTTGGCCCTGCCTCTGCCCTGAACTCGAGCGGTTTCCCACTCGTCCCCCGGGGCCCTTCGCCACAGCTCCTGCCTCGCGCTGCCCTGGCCTGCTCTCAAGCTCCACTGCTCCGGGCAGTCCCTTATCTCGCTGAGTAGACCAGACGTGCCCCAGCTGGCCCTAGCCCAACCCTCTGCCCAGCTTTGTGCCCTGCTCGGCACTTCGTTTCCTTCTCTCTCACTCTCTCCCCCTGCTGCCCTCACTTAAAATCTCCCTTTTTTATTTTTTTAAGAGAATATTCTTTCTTTTGCCCTTCAGTAGAGGTGCTGGACCCTCTGATTTATCATAGATTGCATTTTTTTCTGATTGACAATTTGAATCTCTTCATGAGTGCTGCCCCACACCTAAGCACTGTCCCAGCAAAACCTTATAGAGAACCTTTTGGGCCAGATTCAGTGCACTGGGTCCGTATGTCTGGAGAACTAACTGAAGATTATTCATGGTGGATTTTAATCCCTGCCGTGCCAAGGCATTCAGGAGCTAATTAAATTATCCTCTGGCGTTGGAAGAAATCTTTGTGACTGTTTAGAAAGCAAGGATGGTGGCCCTGAAAGAAAGGGCTGCAGCCTCTCAGCTGGGATTCTGCAGAAATTTGCATAGGGAGCTGAACACTGCAAATGCTGTGGCAAATCTTGGTGTAGTATTAGGGAAAAAAGCTGCCATTAACAGTTGGAGAGATGCAGAGCTCCTTTGTCAGTGAGCTTCAGCCTCCTTCCGTGTGCCAGGAGCTTCCTTCTGCCGATGTTGCTTTGCTAAATAGATGGAGATAATATTGTTTTCCCTTGCAACCTGAACCTCCAAGTCCAGACATGGGCAAGCTTCAGTGGACTTGGGGAAGAGAGGCCAGAGGAAGAGGATGCACTTATACAAATGTGGGTGTGAGAGAACAGAAGGAAAAAAGGGATGTGCAGAGGCCTGGCAGCAGGAGCACACAGAGTGCTCTTGGAAACTCGTTGTTTA
This sequence comes from Rhynchotus rufescens, assembly GCA_032273925.1. Classification (NCBI taxonomy): domain Eukaryota; kingdom Metazoa; phylum Chordata; class Aves; order Tinamiformes; family Tinamidae; genus Rhynchotus; species Rhynchotus rufescens. The sequence goes on along the minus strand of JAVCKT010027860.1, from coordinate 31,291 downwards.
CAAAGGATCTTGACACTACCACAGGTGGACTACCAGGTGCTTGGAGGAGAGGATCTTGGGGATCTTCATCTTGTCAATTCAAGGGTACATGTTGCAGCTTTAAATAAGAATATTCCTATTTACTATTTTTCTGCCTCTTAAAAGAGTTGGTGCCTTTAGGGAGTACCTGAAATATGAGGATGAAGAAAGATAACACTTTCTACATGTGAATGTATCATATATGATATCATGAGTCATGTATGACGTGTAAAGACATGTGTGAGAGACCTTGGTGCATTTGGTTTTCACAACAAGACCAGACGAGCTGTTTGATTTTCTGGGCTGTTACTGTTCGTGTCCAGAAGATGTCACTAAGCATCTACAACCAACCATGCTAACTGGGACGCTGCTGGATGGAGGTCCTGGCCTGCACGTTGCAGGGAACAGCCTGGGCTGGGGGAAAGTCTTGACTGGTTTGTGTGGGAGCGTGTTTGGGGCCACCACTCATTCCCATGCAGCCTGAGTGCCCTGGGTCAGGGTGGAGGCTGCGGCCACCATTTGAAATCTGTGACTGGTGATGGTCCTTCGTTGCATTTTGGTATTTTGAGCCTCTGTTAGACTCATTTTCCCCCCAGCAGGATTATCTTTTGGATGATCTGACACAAGAGGTCATTTTTAGGTGTAATTAAAGCAAACTTACACCTTTGGAAAAGAGAAAAGAGAGGGAAAATGTCAGGGAAAAAGTGCTGACAGAGCTACCATATCACTGATGTGAAGGAGGAAAAGTTGTTTTTATGGAGAATTCCAGGGACATTTCATTGGACTGAAGAAAGCTGTTTTAATAATAAAACAAGAAGCTTGTTTGGCTGAATGGCAAAAACAAAATTGTCACTTAGTTGATTAGATGTGGGGTCCCTAACTGATATAAAGCCTTCAAGTGTTGTGGAAACCAATGGCCTTTATCTCATGGAAGTGAAGGGTCTAAGGTAATACTTCATCAGTATTATGCACAAGGTTTCTGGAAAAGCTGGGAATACACAACAGAGGCTGTCTTCTTGCTTGGAGTATATTGGCATGGTGAATCTGCAGTGAGTTCTAAGATCAACTGGGCAGCTGATCATAGAGTTTCTTTATTGCATATATAGTGAATCTCAGTGCTTATTAATAAGTGTGTCTGTTTCACGTTATATGGCTTACTGGTCAATCTGACCCAAGGCATAAAAATCATCCTCCAATCTCTTGACCTTTCCTTTTTTTTTTGCAGGAGGAAGGGGGAAGGATGGGGCGCCCAGTATAACTTTCCCAGAATGTGCAGGATTCAGTGACATACCCGATGAGGATTTTCTGAATGTGGTCACATATCTAACCAGCATTCCCAGGTAAGGCTGATTACAAAAACCTTCTAATTTCCCTGAGCTTTCCTTCCCATCTTGCTACTTCAAGTAGTATTATTGGGAGATACCAATGTCTCTCCATCCAACTGGTCAGTATGAAACTTCCCCTTGGGTAGGAGGCTCTAGGAACCATTTACATCTTCCTAGAAAACAAAGCCCTCACACATGACAAGCTTTGGGTTCAGCATTTGGACTGAGTGGGAGAGGGGTATAGATTTGAAGAGCAGCAGTAATGGTAGCAGAGCAAATAAGTGGGACGTTTGTGACCGAATCTTGGGGCACTGTGTGTAACAAATGAAGAGCTGCAGCTGGAAGGAACTGCACTTAATGGTCACCGTTGCTGTTTATTCTCTGAGCGTGTCTCCTTAGCTAGGGAGAAATAAGAGTCTATGTTGAAACAAAAAGGCACTTTAAAAAGGCAAAGTAGTAGAATATAAATTGTTTTCATGCCTTTACCCCTCTAAAGGAGAGAGCTCTCATATTTCCCAAGGAATATTCCAAGCTTTCACCAAACTTCTCAGAGAAGTTGTCCAAGCTCTCACTCTGAGGCAGCAAAAAGGATCCATGCACTCTGGAACTGCAAAAGAGTTTGCCATGGCCCTTTTAAAGTTAGTAGTGCTATGGAAGTACACGCCAGCTGTCCTGGTTTCAAGGTTATCTAAAAATGGTTGCTTGAGCTATGGAGCGTTATGAAACACCACCAGCTGCTTGTATATTATGAAGAAAGCTAAAGCTTACTCAGAACAGGGTTTATTCTGTAAACTGAACATTGTCTTGGCCTCTCTGCTTCTAAGGCCAGTGAAAGTCAATAGAAAGACTCCTGTTTGGCTTCTGTCTGTGATAGCTGAACTTTGTCTCCTGGTCACCATCCCTAAATGAGCATTTTGCGAATTGCAGCTCAGTACTTTGCTGAGTACTCAGCATGTACTTGCTGAATGCTTGAATACTTTTCCTCAATCTTCTCCTAGAGCTGGTAAAGAGGAGACTAAATAAAGCCTTAGTTTCTAAGGTTTGTCTGCTGCTACATTGCAAAAAAGAGGGTGAATTTCTTAGATGTTTGGAGATAAAGGAAGAAGCAACACTGTAAAGGGCTGATGTAGTTAATTAGGTCATGGGACTTGCAGGATTATGGACTGCATGCACTAGAAACTAGCCTTTGGATTGCACTAGAGGGAACTGCTACACTAAGACTATTTCTGTTCTGCTGTTTTTAAGAAAGTTCTAATTGCTTGACTGTAGTAGGAAGCACAGACTTGGAAGAAGCAAGTCTCTAGATCTGTTTGCTCACCTTGCTTGTGTGTGTGAGGATGGACGGTGGTCCATGTGACAAATGTTGGACACCATCAGTGTCGGTCTTGGCTGTGACGTTTCATTAATGTCACAAGCTGTGTAGTTTAAATCTGTCTTGTCACACTGGATAAATGAAAGATCACAGAGGTGTTGCTCTTGTGAAGCAATTTTCAGCAAGTCAGTGGAATAACGAAGCACGTGCCACTGTGACTGTCCTTGCAAGCCCCTTATGCATTTTGATGCTTTGTTCACTGGGTGATTGCTCCACAGCTACGATGGTTTTTTCCTTGCTGTTTGCCCGCTCCTCCGCTATGGGAGTGACACACACTCACTTCCACTGCTCTGAGGAAATGCACCCAGGCTGAAGAGCTGCTGAACTACTTGTTGTTTATCCAAAGAGAGAGTTTAATAATTTCTGCAGCCTCCTGATCCTGTCTCTGGACCTATTTGTGTTAGCTAGAAGCACAGCAGGGATTTATTATTTCCTGTGGTCTTGTGTATAAAGGTACCTAGAGGATGACGAGGGGAAAACGTGCCTCCTTCAAGTTTGAGTAAGAAGTTTTCCAGCTCCACCTACATGTATTCCCCATCAGGAGCTGCCAAAACAAGCCGAGAGGAACCACACACTGTGAGCCTAACAGCTTCATTGTTCCACTCTGCTCTGTAGGACTTTTATTCTGCAGGGTGATATTCCTTCTTCTGTTTCTTCAGTAACTTCTGGCCTGGGAGGATGACTTGCTTCAGGGTTAATAAAACAGCAATAGTAGCTGAGAAAAACACAACACTGCTTTGTCAGTTCTTTATAGTTGGGATCTTAGTGGGTGATCTTTGGTAACGTTAGCACATGTTGGAGAACCAGCATGTTACATTGTCAGTGTGATGAATGGAAGTGCAAAAGAAATTGGAATTTCAAAAGTTATGGAAAATAGAGCCATCAGTGGCAGCTGAACACAATGGTTGAGATGCAAGCTCTGACTGAAGAAGTCCATGTATTGTTTAATACTAGGACTTGGGAAAACAAACTCAAGGGCAGGATTGCCCTTTACACTCTGCCTCTGCTCTTGCCTACCTACCTTTTTTTATTCAGTGTGTCAGTTGTGTGTTTGTTCTTCCCCTGAGGCATCCCAGGGTGATGCTCAAAGAACAGTGAGTTAAGTCTCAGAACTCTGGAGGTCGAGAGCGCTACGGTATATCTATTTTATAGATCATGCTGTGTGTGTCAGTAATATTTTACACTAAAACCTATATTGAATATATATTGAATATATATTGAATATATATTGAATATATATTGAATATATATTGAATATAATAATCAAAACCTGTTTTGAATAAATGATTGCTCAGTTTGATTTAAATGCTGGTTGAAGATCAGTGATAGGCTGGGATTTGAACCTGCATTTTCTGCGCCCCAGCACCTCACTTTGGCTCTCAGATTCAGTCACAGGGCACACTGCAGGTGTGTGAGCAGTTCAGGTACTTTGCTAGTCGTGGTTGTGCTGCTCTTGCAGGGACTGACTCTGCATCTCCTGAGTCCTGAGTTTGGAACTTCCCAGCCTCCATGCAGAAGGCAAGGGACAAAGCATTCATTTAGAAGAGGTAAAACCTGAGCAGCAAGCTTTGGTTGTATGATTTATGACATAAGCATATGAAGTAAAAGCTCCCTGTGGCTTAAGAATTGGCCCTGGTTTGATACAGTCAAGCCTTGTTAATTTGCAATTAGCTGATCTATACATACAGAGTCTTTCCTGCATTTTAGCAAGCAGCAGTAGGCCTCACATTTTTCTTGTTTACATAGTATAGTAGATCTTAGGAGTATAGTAAAACAGCTTTCCTATATGCATGTTACTTCTCTGCTAGTAGTTCACCTGTTATTTTATCCTTCAAGGAGGATGTGCAAGTATCAGAGTGACTAAAAGAATGAATAGCTTTTCAGATTGTAGAGTTATACAGGGCATTGCCATGAATAAGGTAAGATGAAGTACAGTTTGAAAAGCAGTTCGCCCTGCTTAACATGGAAAATATTTCCTTGTTCATAGCTCAATGAACTGGAGAAATCAATAACACTTTTTCTGGCAGATGCAGAGAGAACATCTGTCTTCTGTAGTGTCTGTCTGCCATATCCTGTAGAATAAGGTTCATGTTAGCTGTGTAGATAAGGTCTGATAACAGATGACTTTTTACAGTGAGTTGATAACTTGTTATGTTCCTCTGCAGTGACTGGTCTTGGCATAATGACATATGGTAAAACAGTAAAAAGATAAAGGCAGATATTATTTGTTATTATTTAAATGTATAGGCACACACTTCATCTTTGAGGCTGCTGAGTTCATTTACTTTATCGACTGTTGTATAACATAGTATTTTTTGGTGAGCTGTAAGCAAGTCTTGAACTTCTGGCCTTTAAAACATGAACTGCTTTCCAAGGTGGCAGATCAGTTTACTGGGACATTTGCAGTTGGATTAATTTTCCCTCTGGTCCAGCTCCCGCTCATGATAGTGATGCACCAATATACTTGTGTATATGCGAATGTGTAAACCTATGCAAACACATACACTCATATTGCACGTGAGCAAAAGAGCTGTGGAAAGCTCTTTCTACTCGCTTTATTCCCCAACCAGAATTCCCCTCCCGTTTCAGTTGAAATGGGTCAGCTGCTTGGATAAAGAGCTGCCTGTCTCCTTCCTGCAGGGGTCAGGAAATTTGGCCTCCTCAAAGCTGTACTTAAGAGCTGACCTGAGCACGGAGCAGCTCGGGTGGTTGTACACAGTTCATCCAGGGAAAGGGAATCTCTCTGCCAGCCGTATGTAGACCTAGACAAACATGACTTGGATTTGCTTGCTTGACATTTATCTGCTACGCAGGATTTTCTGCAATTCTCTCTTTCCATGGAACCCACTAAATCCTGGTGCATTTCCATAACGTGTGCAGAGCTAACTCTGAAAATGACATTGATGGAGTGTTTGTTGGTTTGCTTTTAAACCAAGGCGGGCTCGTGCCCACTCGCGTGGGGTGTCTGCACTAACGCTGCCATTCGGGCCGAGCTTCTGCTTCCCACAGCTGCTGGTCGGCGCTCGGGCCCTGCGTGGCCTTTCCCTCTGGCTCCTGGACTGAAATGGGATCCCTTGTTGACATCCTCTCTGTTTCCCTGGCTAAATTTAGGCATTAAATCAACCCTTTCTAATTAAAGAGAAAAAGGTATACAAGCACGTTGGTCCATCTCACTGAGAGACAGGTGATACTGTCCTGAACATCAAGGTGAAATGCAGGGAAGGGCATTGCAGAAGACCGAGGTATAACTTGGTGTCAAGGTTATAGCCCCATTTTCAACTTTTGCTGCCTAAAGATACCTCCCTTGCAAGCCAGGCCTCATGCTGCATCCCGCAGCCCAGCCTGTGGCAGCCAAGAGACACAGAGCTGGATCAGCGAGTGGTTTCTGTGCTCCTTGGCTTTGCACAATCTGCCAGAGGCATTTTGTGTGATGCAGATATTCCTTCACATTTTTTTTTTTCTGGGCCCTGCTCAGCTGCTTTGCTTTTCAGCAGCATGTGGTTTTATCATCTTTCCTTCCCCCTCTTTCCCTCCTTCAGATCGTGCAGACTTCTAACTGTATGCACCTTTTTTCACCCACTTCATCTCATGCAGCATTCAATTCTGTAAGTCATATGTGCTGCAATAATTAGCCTAAATGGTTTGCTTAATGGCCCAGCTCTCATTTTACCCTGACAAATCTTTCTCAAATCTCAGGCCTTGGCTTCTTATCTATTTCATATTTCCCTTTCTTGGTTTATCTCTTTAACTGGCCAGCAACTCCCTGTGAACCACAGTGGCTACTGGAGATCCGTGTTGCTATTTCCATATGTTCCTCCTCCCCAGCCCTTCCCGCCTCCATGACTATTATTGCCAAGCTTAATTTCATGAGAAAATTCTTTAGCTTTGTCCCTCATCCCTTTTCTTGTTATATGGGTCATTTTGAGCTCCTGTTCCCATTATCTGTGAATCTTATTCTTGCATCTGATGTTGGGATGCTCTTGTGCTGTTGTAAATCCCTATGGCAGAAGAACGTATTAAAAAAGGTACTGCTGGATCATAGGCTTGGACTTGTAAAAATGTCCAAGGCCCCTCTTTTAAGAGACTGCTGCCCTCTGTATTTGAGGGGCTTGGAGTCTGTTCGGAGGCGCATAGGCAAGTTTGACTTGGCACAAATACTTCGTGTTTGTTTTAGTCACTGCGGTGCTTGTTGCTTTTGGCTGCTGCCACCTTGGCAGTTACTGCTTTGCAGCTTCCTCCTGAAGGTGTAAACGCAAGAACCTGATTTTTTCACCAAAAAAAAAAAAAGAATTGGCTCTCAATTTCCACATGAACTCCTTTTAGAAAGCCTCCAGTCAGCCTCTCAAACCAGGAGGATGTGCAGAACAAGGCAATTTCTGTTTGCAGGCAGCTTGTGTGAATATGGGGCTTGTGGATAGAGTTATTTGTGGTTTGTGTGTGCCATAAATTTTACTAAGGACAGTTTTCTCTCTCTATTAATCTGATACCACCTGAGATATTTTTCTTCAGACCAACATCAACCTTTTGTGCGCTTCAGCTAATGTGCTTGCTTTGTCAGTCATTTTGTTCCAAATCCCTGGGTTCAGGGGAATTGTGCTGGATTTGAACTTCAATCTGGGCGTGCAATTAATGTTTGAGACTTGTTCAACAACTGCACGTTTTTGGGTGAGTCTAACCTGTGAAAACAAAATTAGAGGCTGATTACAGTAATGTGTTCTGTGCTGCTTTGCAGTACAACCCATGTTTTCATTATCTGTTTCATTCTTTAAAATTATGTCTATCCACTTGCCTGTTGCTTTACCACAAAAATAGCTGTTTGCAATATGCGAAGTATACTTAAGAAAAAGCCTTTCAAAGGTCATCTAATGGTATGAGAAAGGAGAATTGAAAGGAGAATTGCACTGACTTCTTTCTGTTCCCCCAAATCTCACCCTTTTAGGAAAAGGATCATTACAAATAAAACAATCTCTAGCAGTTATTTCTGCAGTGACCTGAATGTTTCCTGCAAATTATTAATCAAAGGAGAAAAATGTTGATGGATTTCATGCAAGCAAGGAGGAAAGCAGCAAATCATTATCCCCTTGGTGAAGCAGGGACGTGTGGGCAGCTTGTGAGCTGTCTCTGCTTCTCTGCCTTGTCAAGACTCCCAAAGATCCTTCACAAAAATGATCTAAGAGAGCAATTTTCCCTTAAACTTGGAGTACCCAGAATTGTTTTGATTTCCTGAACTCTGTTGCTGTTCTTAATCCTGTACAGGTCAGGCTGGTGCTCAGAGCTGGTATTCCTGGTGCTGTTTGGTGGCTTATTGGCAAGAATTTGCAGTTCAAATCCAGCCCCTCACAAAATGACCCATAAAAATGATTTGTCTGGGCTGCCTCATGGCCCTTTTGGGCACAATATGTTCTTATAGAGTAGAGCAAAAAGTAGTGTTCTACTCACTCTTCAGTTAAAAAAAAAAAAAAAAAAAAAATAGCAATTCTGCTGCTTGTAGGGACAAGGGAAAAAGGGATCAATGTTTTGTACAACTTCTCTTGCTCTTCATCTGTGCAAAGACCAGGAAGCAAATAGGTTTTTGATTGCAGTTTGTTTGAGGATAACAACATGTGCTTTTTCTGCCTGGCTTGGATTTGACCAAGAAATTCCTGGAGTTTTCCTCTTAGTTTGCATAGCTGTGCAGACTCTGTGTAGCTCTGAGCATTTGTGGAGGGCAGGGAGAAGAGCAGTGCCCCTGGAGCCCTGCACAGCACTGGGATTTCTGGGTGGGGAAGGAGAGGGTGTCAGTGAGGTTGGTATGAGCGGGATGGAGAATCAAATCAGTGACCCATAAAGACCCCTGGAAAAGTACAGGCAAGGAACTGTAACTGTTGTTCTAGTCAATAGATTAAGATGGTGCTTTTGAATAGCTCCCAGCTTTGCAGCTTTGTGGTTAAGTAGGATCTATTTGTGCTCTCCTAACCTCCTGCTTTGTCTTCCCGAGTTGTCAGGGCACTGTGGGCAAAGGGAAGGTAGGGACAGTGGGGACACACATGTCTGGTCCGGCAGGATGTCTGGAGAACAAATGTTGCAGCTAATAACTGGAATTACTTTGCAGAGCAAGCAGGATCTGAGGTTTTTCCCTTCAATGCAGCACAGTGTAATTTGTGATCCTGAACTATTCATATCACCTAGATTTGGCAGCAAGTAGCATAGCAGCTGAGAGATTTAGCTGATAAAATATTCATGCTTTGTGGAAGCTGCTAGCCTTACCCTGGAAAGAGGCAAATTTGCTGGCTTTCCTGTTCACCTGAATTCTTGCCAAATATTCCTTCTCTCTGCTGTACATTGCATTTTCATAATGGGCTTGGAGAGTGATCTGACAGAAGCCGTGTTTTGCTGCAGCACACTTGCATGGAACAGGAGTATCTCCGTGTAACCCTGCATCCTTATTTAATGTTTTGCAGTCTTGAAGCTGCCAGCATCGGATTCATCATCATCATAGACAGACGACGGGACAAATGGAGTGCAGTCAAGGCATCGCTGACACGAATAGCAGTAAGTGCCTGCCTTTGTTTTTTATCTTCTAGAAATTAAAATTATCTGCTGAATCTTCAGCACAGGATGCAGCTTCTCGAGCTCACTTTCAGCTTCTTTATTTTGGCTGTTGATGCAGTTTCTCCTCAACCCCTGAGCTCATGACTGTTAACCAGGAGGTGGAGGAAGCTGCAGTAACAGATTGCAAACCTTGTTTACTGCTGAATTAGGGCAGAGTTGTTATTTTCCAGCATGAGTGTACTATGAAGTCTGGTGATCTAAAGTGGGTTCCCAGAAGTAGGAGAGCAGCAGAGCCTCCCTTCTGTGTACCCAGCCAGAAATGACAGGAGGGCCTGCTTGGGAAAGAAGGATGCCAGGAGACTTGGGTTTATCTGGTAGTAGGTGATCTATCTCAGGAAAAAAGGTCCTAAGATAGCTCGTTTGGGCAGGTCAGAGTTAAGCTGATTTTCAGTACTAATAAAAGCAGATGCTGTTGTATGTGTTGTTACCTGGACCGTGTGCTCTGTAAGGAGCCCTCAGTTGTAGGTATGAGCTCTGAGGTTTAGGGTAGAGGGATGTCCAAGGGGACTTTGTCCCCTCAGGGAATGTGGAAATTGACTTTTGTTTATTGTTCTTTTATCTTTCTTCTAGTAGAAATTGTTCTTTTTGATGCTTTTTGAGCTCCGGTAAGGATGGCAGATTTGCCTGGGTGTTGTGAATGGGGGCTGAGCCTGAGGAAAGTGCCAGGTGGCTGTGTGGGGAACGCTTAAAATGGTAACAAAGAAAAAGAAAAAAGGTTTAAAAAACCTTTTCCAGGGTGTGAAGATAGGTCAGTCAGTCTGGGGAATCCATCTATGCCTCCTGTTTCTGTCCCTAGGAAAAGGGGTGGCTGAGGCAGAAGCTCCAGAGCTTTGTGACAAACCACTATGAAACCACTGCATGGATGGGCAGTGACATCCAGCCTGTCCTCTGCCTGTGGCTGGACGGGCCCAGGATCCATGTGTCCCACCTGTGACACCCCGTGTTGGCCTTCCTGCAAGGCAGACTTGTCCCTTCTGATCGCTTGGTATTCCTTGCAGGGAGCGTTTCCAGGGAACCTGCAGCTGGTGTTTGTGCTGCGGCCCTCCCGCTTTATCCAGAGGACAATCGCTGACATCGGCATTAAGCTCTATCGGGATGACTTTAAAATGAAGGTACCGGTAAGCATGCATATTATTTGGTCCATGCATCCTCCTTATCTCCATGTCTGCAGTTCCAAGGTGTCAGCAAACTTCTCATAACCCATAATTAACATTTGATTGCAAGTGGCAATCGGCAGCTTTGATCTGGATCTGCGCCGTGGATACGGTGTCAGAAGGATTCAGCTGAAACCTGAATGAGGTTGAAGGAGCTTTGAGATGCATGTGGGAATGGTTGCAAGTAGCTTCATTATGTGGATCAGATGACTTATTTTGGCTTTCATTTCACCGATAGGAACATACACAAACAGGTTCTGCTCTTTTCCAGTATGTAGCAGTGGCTGGTTAGGTTGTTCGTGGGATTTTCCACAATTGCAGCAATGGCAAAGAGTTAACTTGCTAGATGTTTAGCAGGATTTGAATACCTGTGTTCCCCTGCAGAAAATCACTCTAGCTATAAACTGGACTGAAGCAGTGTCATGCGAGCTGTTACCACGAGGTAGGTGGTGACTGAGCTCATCACTGCAGTGACCAACATGTGGCTGGGGTGGCCACACCATGAAGGCTACGGCTGAACCCTGCACCGGGCTGTGTGTCATCCATGGAGCCGCTGGGACTCTGGCAGCATCCTGGTTCCGTGTTTGCAGGGAATGGCCTCGTTGTGATCCCTTTTATGGTCCCCACCCACGCAAGTTCAAAGCTCCCTTTCTGCTTCCTTCTCTCTGTACCTGCCACGTGCCAGGCTGGTGGGAGTGTGATTGGCAGCGGATGATCCAACCTGAGGCACTTGAAGCTTCAGGTTGTTCCATGTGAGTTCCTCTGGACATGTTCCTAACTGCGTGCTTGCCTCTGGTCTCAAGGCATTTTATAAATAAACTTGTGTGATGATTATTAATGGCATTTCATCTTGGAACAAACCCGTGCTGTGTTCCATACTGCTTTTACCAGAGTGATCTCACATCACTGTTTTGAATTTTGTTTCTGGTTTTAAATAGTTTTACAAAAGACCCATCAAATTCTCCTCCAGCCATTACCAGACTCTGTCACTGCCTAAGTTTTAAGCTCAGATATTTAAGACACTTTTTGCTTCTGCTAAGTCTGAGACAGAAGCCTATTTATTACAGAGAATACACAAGAGGAGCTGTGAATATTTCTTTTGGTATTGTGGCTTAAAGAGAACCATTGTCTGCAGGCTGACCAGGGTGCCTTCTCAGTACTAAATTGATATTAAAAATGTATGTTCAAGTACAAAGCAAAATCTTTTAATTTTTAAACACTTGATTTTTTTAATGGATGCTCCTGTATTTAGTAAGCCTCAATTTGTTCCCGTAGCAACCACCAGGCATAACTGGATGAGAGATGAGCATTTGCTAGCAGCTCAGCATCTGCTGGGCTTTTAGCAGTTTACTTGGTGACATGAGATCCTTTCAAGTTTGAAACTCCCAAGACTAGAGGGGAGGATACTTGCAAGCAAGGATGAAAAACTGCATTAAATCTCTCAGTTTCAGAGCTGCTGAAGTTATTGGGAGGGCATCCCCCTTGTGCATCCTGCATGGCAAGCGTCAGGGCAGTGCCACGGAGTCCTGGTCCCAAGGGAGCTATCAGTACTGAAGAACTGCATATCGATACCATTCATAAATACCAATATAAACCTTTAAGCCACTTGCAGATTTGTACATGTTTTGTATTTGGCATTGTGACAATGTTAACACCATAACTGGACCGTGAATAGGTTGCATTTCCTATAACAACTAGAAATAAATTTGAGTAAGGGCCATGCCAGGAACATTCAAAAGAGGCTACAAGAGTGTGGCATGAATTTGATAAGAAAACATAGAGTTTATCTGAGCTATCAGGATGCAAATATGTTCAGTAAAATAGATTTGCAGAGTTAAATCAACATTGGGTTGAACACAAACTGGAAGATTAAACAGAAGCAATAAAGAGGCTGAAGTAATAAAACCAGACACAAAATGAGAAGGCAGGGCTTATACAGCTGACTGGCCTATAAATGCGATAAGGCTGATAAAACCTGCAGAAAAAAAAATAGAGAAATTGTCACTTCCCAGGAACAAGATATGCGGGTTCATCCAAGATACAATCTGGAAAATAGTGAGGAACGTGCAGGGAATAGGGCCCGTGCTCTCCAGCTTCTGTTGCTGGAGAATGGCTGTCCTCACTCCGGTCAGGAACACAGGATGCACTAGGACTTTGTAAGAGCTGTTTCTTAGATGCTAGATGGCTCTCAGTTACACTCCTACAGGAGGATGTAGTGCCAAATCTGGCTATATTAAAAGATTTGCTTTGTCTCTTGGGCTGAACATACTAGGTTAGAACAAACATCTTCATGGAAGCAAAACACATGGCACTGTTCTGCAGTTTTAGTGAAGTTTGGAGCATCAAAAGGTTTCTAACTTGTGAGCAAGCAGTCTCAAGGGGAAGGGAAGAGCTACAAGGCCAGTAAGACTTAGGTCTTCTCAGAGGTGATCTGTGATTGAGCAGCAGCGCCCAGACTCACGCTTCAGGCTGAGGTTAATCTGAGATGATCTAGATTTGAGTTGTCTGCCTAAGATCATCCCAAAGCAGCTTTTGGTTTCACGTGCAGGGAGCAGCCCTCCCTTCAGCTTTGATGGAGGCTCCAGGTGCTGAGGGAGCTGGGCATGTGTGTCCTGGAGAAGGGTGGCAGGAGGACAAGAGATGACAAAGTGAAACAAGAGGGGTCCTGCCTCAATACAAGGGAAACCACTTTCATCGTGAGAACCGTCAGGCAGTGGTTTAGGCTGCCCAGAGAGGTCTCTCAGTCCCAAATCTTGATGCTTTTTAAGATTTAGTTGGATACAGCCCTGAGCAACCTGGCCTGATCTCAAAGCTGACGCACCTTTGAGACTGCTGGATTAGAGACCTGAGATTCCTGCCAGCCTGAATTATTCTGGGATGGTTCTCTAACCAAAATCCGTTTACAAACTTGTTTAGGCTTGTCCCTAAGACTCTTCTCACAGCACTGTGCAGCTTAAAATGCACCTCTGCTTGCCCATCTATGCTGCTCTCATTTTGCTCAGTGTTGCACTGAACTGAACACTCTGTTGAGTTAATGTGTGCTAGCAGGCATAGCCACTTAGCCTTTCTTAAACAGCAGAGCCATGTAATACATTTGACACATCTGCTCCAGCCTACGGTTTAAGATTTGCATTTATTTGTGCTCAACACCTTGTTTTCTGGTGTTGAAGTCATAGGGTATTTTCTAGCTGTTAGGATAACAAGGTATAATTAAATTCATATGTGTCTTTTGCATAACTGCTTGTGTCTTGTTAGATGTAACACTTACAGTGTTAGCCAAAAACTAATAATGTTTACCTGAAGCCTAATGCGATGCAGTGTGGTTTTGCTTTCATTTAAGCAGATTTAACGATAAGAGATGGTTTAGAATGAGAATAGGGATTTAGGCTTGTCTCTTCTCTCTCGTACACCATGATAAAATAGGAAAAGCACCACTTGGTGAACACACACTGACGTAAAGCGATGCAAATGAAAGGAGAATTTTGTTCTTAGTCGTGTAGTTTCATTCTAGCTCTCTATGGATCCAGCTGTTGATCTTGAGGAAGTTGTTTGGCCTATTTCACAGTAAATAATGATTTTCTACAGAATGCAAAGATGTTTTGATGAATTTTCAAGTCAATATCATAAATACCATACTT
>JAVCKT010027860.1:0-12597 GCA_032273925.1 Rhynchotus rufescens | reverse complement strand
ATTCGTAACTGTGGGTGGGGGGGGTGGGAGAGGGAAAGAGAGAGACTGAGATACATTGAGTATGGATAGACAGGATAGAGATGCACAGTTTGAGAAGCAGGAGAGACAGATTGCAGTATACAGACTGTGACTGTGTAAAGATATTTTTTAAAAGGCTTTGCTCTGTGCTTTTGGTGTCTCCTCAACTTAAAGCTTTAATTAAAATCCTTAAAACAGATTCTCCCAGCAAGCTTGGGCAGAGAATGTGAAGTTTCAGTCTTGGCTTTGAAGCTGATGCCCGCTGTGGTTTTGCTGTCTGTTAAACCCTGGGAGTTCCCCAGCTGGTTTATGAAGATGAACTTGTAGACCTGTGAAAACATCTTTTTGGCACAGGATTTAATCTGTAGCTTATTGCAGATCTACCCATAGGAAGGAACTCGGGCAGCTTTGCAGGCGTGCAGTGCTCACATGTCTAAAGGGCTCAGGTTGTTACCAAGCTAAGGGAAAATAACCAGTGTGTCGCTGTGATCCTCCTGCTTTTCCAGGCTATTGAAAACTTTGCAATGACAGTAAAAACAACAGCACAGATGCTACAGACCTTCGGAACAGACCTAGCAGAGACTGAACTTCCCAACGATGTGAAGTGCACGGAGGAGCTCCTCTCAGCCCATACTGACCACCACAGCAAGCTGAAGGTGAATGTTGGCACATGCTGACAGCCCTGTCAGTGTGATGTGTTAGTTTTGGTTTAGCAAAATTTTCCACCATCATTTGGGAGTCCATCAGCTGGAACAACTGAAAGGGAGAGAAACCTGAGTTCAGGAGTTTAATGCAACTCTGAAAGAGGTCTCTTCACAGCTTCAGGAGCAGTAATAGAAAGTGAAGTAGTGCTGCTATGTAAGAGGCTGTGGTGGGATCACATCTGAGATCAGGTGGGCTCTTGATGAAGAGTTCATGAGAAAAGATGGACTCACATTGGAGCAGTTAGAACATCTGTAAGTGTAATCCAGAAGCAGACAGATTGATTTATTTAGATGATTGTTGTAAGAAAAGGTTGGGGCATATTTAACTTCAGACAATAAGGCTCAGAAAAACATTTTAAGTTCCTCGTGGCCTCATGATTGAACAGAAGAGAAAAAAACCCACTGTTTCAGTTATTTCAGCACAAGAACAAAAAAATATCATGAGCTTGGGCTGGATATAAAGAACAGATTTTTACCAGTCAAAGCAGTAAGGTTCTGGAACACTCCTTATGTGTGATTGGCTTGGTGATGGTCTTTCATTGGGGTTTTGAAAGGGCTATAAAGCTGTCTGGAGTAAGCAGATCTGTCCCAGCTCTGTGCTTGTGTTGCTGCAAACAAAATTTGCACTGATTCTGCCTTTGGGAGTATAGGAAATAAACAGAGTAGGAAGTAAAGAAGCACATAGTCATTCTTTTTTTCCAGCAGGCATGTGACTAATAATAGTCTTCAGAGTGTTAGGAATTATAACAGCTGGAGAAAAAATCTTGCAGGGGCTTTGTCTAGTGCTGGAGACTGGATAGAAAAGATACTCAGAGTGCAGGAGGCTGCTAGAGAGCCTTCTCTCTATTGGTTTTAGTCGTGCTAATGTCCCAGCACAGGGAGAGCTGACCAGCCTTGTGCAGCAGCAGCAAGGATCCCTGTAAAAGGCTGGTGACAGGACATTTCCATGGGGAACTTCACTCCTGAAGGCAATGCAGAGGAAGAAAATGCAGTGGTGGAAAATGTGGGTGAAGGATTCAGTGGCGTGAGCGTGAATTCTTCATTCACTTGGGAGAAAGCAGCTTTGCCCACTCTTCATGTAGCTCCCCAGTCATACAGCCCCCTTTCAGCTGGTACTGCCACATGGGTGGTGTTTGTGCTGCTGTATTCCAACTGACATGAGCTATAGCTATATAGATGTGATGATGTTCCTTTGTGGAATCCGTAACTTACAGGAAAGTAATAAAGATTGTGTCATGGATATCCCCTCATGACTTAAAAATAGGTTTCAGGATGATCTTGTGCTCTGGTTACAAAGCCATTTGTGCTAAGGGACTGCACTGCAGTCCAAACTCAGCCTCTCCTGTAAAACCTGGAAAACAACTGGAGGTACCAAAGCAGCCTTCTCCAAAATGTAACTGCTCAGTTAAACAAGAGTTTACTCACTGCCTCTACTTGTGCTTATTTGGTCCTCTTTTTAATGGATTGTGTAAGTGTCAAATTGTTGTTACTTCATCTTCCCTTGTACATATATGGAATTTGACAGAGGAGTTAACTTTGTTTTCCAGAGTCATGCAGTGATCTGCAGTCTCTTCCAGCTGATATGTTAATTTTTGAGCCCTCTTTCCCTTTTCATGGCTCTTTGTTCATGCTGGGAAGGACACCTTCTTCTGAGGGTGACTCGTTGATAGGTGACACCCTGTAGCTCAGCATGGCATGGCTTTCCTTAAGGAAATTCCATTAAGAAATGCAATGTCTCAGCACTGTCAGCTCACTGAACAATCTGCAGGACAAGTTTCATTGGGGCCAGAATATTTATTTTGTTATGAAAGTTGCCAAGGCAAAAACCCAATCCGCTCACAAATTATGCACTTTTTCCTTCTCAGGAAATATCACATCTACCAGTCAAACCGAAGAGACTTATTCTCTCCATTTCTAGAAAGGCCATGTCATTCTTGATAAACATTTCTATTTTGCTCCAACTTTTTCATAACTACAAAAGTATCCTCCTTTAGCATTTCCATATTGTCCACCTCACTTATGTGAGCTTTATTGAGCGAGTACACAGATGTATATGGCTTGTTTTTTCCCTTAGGATGAGCTGAAACTAGCAGTGAAGCAGGGGGCCACCCTACTGACATGCATTAGGGAGCCGGTCACCCGGAGCGCCAACAGCAAACTCAGTCCAGATGAACTGGAAAATGTGGCAACAGTGGAAAGGTCAGTGAAGCTAGATTACTTTGAAGCTTAATGAAGAAATGCACATGTAATTTGGGTCCTTGTTTAAATGATTTAAGTGCAGGGATGATGAATTCCCACTGGTTTGCAGTTGCTCGTGGTTTATTGGATAGGTGACTGAGAGAAGAGACTTGTTATGGGATGTTACTTGACAAAACTGGCCAGTTTGGTCAAACGGGTCCTGAATGCTTTTGGTTGGACCATTACCTGTCTGGCTGCAGGTTTAATGTAGGGCTTTATTTTCCCCACAACATGCACATCTTCCAAACTTCTGGGCTGGCTGAGAAAGTGACACCTAAAGCCATGTGCAGTGATGGGGGGAATGTGCTCATGGAAACTGGAGAGAGGGACAGATAAAGAAGGTAGTGTGAAACAAAGCCCTGCTTGGCTGCAGAGGGGGAGAGAGAAGTCCCTGTGCCTTCCTACAGTCCTAGTTATTGCCATAAGCTTTTAGGCACTATGTAGAAGTTTCTCCCTGCCCTGTGATGCCATAGAAAGAGAAATGTCATGTTAGTGTTTCACAGAGGTTTTGTAGGAATACAAGTGTCAAAAAATAAAGCTGAGTTGCTATTTTTTCACTGAATACTTTAATATTTGAAGTTAGTTATCCCAAAAGAATTTGTGAATTCATCTTGAATTCATCAAGCTTTGAATAAGAACATATTTTTCAGAGATCAATTGAAAAACTGCTCTGCTTTTAAGATGAATAGAAGGGAGGTAGTGGTGTTTACCCTGGTAATTTGGTGATTCCAACACTGGCTCAGCCTGTAGGACACCAGGTTCAGTCTCCTGCTTGTCCAAAATTCTCTCTTGGAACTGTTCTACTTTGTAGAATATTTTACTCACCATTTGGAGACTGTGAGGAGGATGACTCAGTAGTCTGGTGTGTCAGATACATTACTGAGGAAAGAGAACACCTTGATACTTCAAAAAAAAAAAAAAAAACCCAAACAAAAAAGCCGCTTATCTATTTCTGGTGGTCAAAGAAATTGAACACACATGATTGTCACTTGTCAGTCACGTTCCCCCCTGTCCTAAATAGTCTACTTTTACTTGAGGCAGACTTGACACAGAAATCGTTCTGCTACTTACATAGGTGTAGGTTGCCCACTACCTCTCATTCTGTAATATACTATATATACTGTAGGAGATAAGTTTAAGTGCTTTTCACTGTATTTTTTTAACAGGTTGTTGGCTCAGTTGGATGAAACAGAAAAGGCTTTTGATCAATTTTGGACCAAGCATCACTTAAAATTAGAACAATGCCTGCAGCTTCGGCACTTTGAACATGATTTTAGAGAGGTACATCATTTGTTCATTATGTCTAGCTTTTTCTGGTAAATCTGTTCAAACTTTAAGCTGTAGTTAGAGTATACTGGCAGCCTTGAAAAAAAGGTTGCAAGAGAAACCCCTACTTTATAAAATAGGAAGAGCATATTCAAAAATAAAACTTTTATCAACTATGAGGTATCTTAGAACATTTAAATAAAGCACAGTGAGGAAGGTGCCAGCCTGCCAGGTCAAATGGGAAACACCAACTTCTTGATAAATCATTGTGTGTTTGAATGATGTGTTACCATCACAGAAGATGAGCTATGTGGTAAGTGCTCAGTCCTACCTAAGTCCCAGTCTGTGAAACTCAATTCAGTAAGCCTCATTATCGGCTCTGAGGATGGAGTAATAAAGATTCTGGAGTAATAGAGACTCTGACTCAAAGTCTTTAAATCTGAGCTGGCCTAAATAAATAATGAAGAAGGGAAACAGCTCCTTGAAGAATAGTTGGATATTACTTTATGCTTGGCTTTTCTATTCTGAAAGCTGAAAGAGAGAGGCAAATATTTAGAACCTATACCTTTGTTATGATTTTACAGATATCTTATGAGGGTTTTTTTCCCCCTTCTTTGTTAGGTGAAACTGGTGTTGGATAATCTCATGGAAGTACAAGCAAGTTTTGCTGACATTGGAGACAGTGTGACCCGAGTGGAGAACTTCCTAAAGGAGCAAAAACAACTGGAAGAAAAAGGACAGGTTTGCATTCAGTATCTTATTCTAGCTGCTATAGATATGTTCTTCTAGACAAATCTATAGGTGTCCCTGCACTGATATCACTATCCTTATACTCTTCCAATGTCCTTACGTCACTCACTGTTCTCATGGGACATGATTTCAAACTGCAAAACTAGGATCCTAATTTCTGAAAACTTGGGTTTTTCATTATCTGGAAAGATAGAAGACAGATGAAAAACCTGCCTTTCAAATCCATTGAATAAATCAGTAAGTTGAATCAGAGGAGAGTACGCATGAACAAATGAAAAAGCCACTGATCTTCTTAAGAGAATTAAGATTTAAAAATCTTATCTTGAAAAAAATAAAAAAGGAACCAAAGACAAAGAAACTAAAGCATTAGAAATCTGCTATTGCAAGTGAAAAATAATAGCATTTTGGGTTATTGGGAGCTTCACAGTAAAAAAACTCATATCAGTATCCCCACTGTGAAAAAGCAAAGACATGCACTCCCCTGTTTATAAAAGTACTTCGTGGTTAGATGATTCTTAATCAAGATTTGTTCACAAACATACCCTTTAAAGCACTAAATGCTTTTCTCCCATTCGATATTCATGGTATCAGGGACTGCTCTTAAGTCAGCTAAGACAGACAACTTACAAAATCTGATCTAGTTTAAAATCATGTTTTGCTTTCCATGAAATGGTGAAAGTTCTGGTGGGGCCCAGCAAGGAGTTCATAGCTGAGAACAGTAGATGTTTAGAGTGCCACAAGTGGTTTAAACTCCCTTAGTCTGACTTTGCCCTGGAAACAGCCAGGAACTTCCACTCATTAACAGTTGCAACGTGGTTTTCAATGCAAGTTTAAAGTAAGACCTATCAGCTAGATGAATATTCCACATCTTTAGCTCCAGGCTATACCAGGGTTTACAAAGGTGGGCTCTTGTTATTAGTCACTTTACGATCTTAACTTTTATTTGTTTCTCATTTATTTCACAGGAGCCTTTGGAGAAGGCCCAGTCTCTAGCTCTCCATGGAGAACAGCTCATCCAAAACAACCATTATGCAGTTGACTCCATTAGACCAAAGTGTGTTGAACTCAGGCGTATTTGTGATGACTTTACCAATGAAACCAAGAAAAAATATGATATTTTGGGGAAGTCTCTTGAACTACATAAGCAGTTAGATAAGGTAAGTGAATGTAAGTGAGGTCTTCGCAGTGAATGTTTCTGGTAAGGTTCTCCTGAAAAATGAATCCATGGGTAATTTGGATGAAGGAAAATAGGAAATTTTCTGCATTTCATTCTGAAAGTGCTATTATAAAAACTGGAGTAGCAGCTTCTCATAAACGTGATCCTGAAATGGTAAGAAGTGGGATGTAAAATTACGGAAGAATTGAAAAAAACCAAACACATTTTGAGCTTAAAAACAGTTTCTTTCTAGTTCAGTTGTTTTTATTTTTTTTTTTGGATTTGACTAGAATAGAAAGCTAAGATGCTGAGTATCTGCGTGCTGTTGCAACTTAAACTGAAACAGGAATTACCAGAAAAATTCTGAGAAGGCCTTCCTTCGATTATTTTTAACCAAGTTTTTTTTTACAGACCTTAGAAGTTTGGGGGAGTTCTGATTCAGTTCAAGTATCCGCTTTGATTTTTAGATAATTTTGTGGCTTTGAAATGTGACATGCAGTGTCAGTTTGTGACGCTGAAATGACATAGTATAGCTGAAAGTTTTGATTTGCAGCAACTATAGTAGCACTCCTCTTTCTTGCTCAGAATATTATTATTTTACATGTTAGTGGTCCATCTACCTCATGAGACTTGAGTTTGATTTACTGTTGCTCTATGTTATTCAGCGATGTGAGTTGTGACCAGGAGCTGTTGAGTGCTATGAAGTAACGTTCATTCCCTTTAGCGACAAATATTAATATTTCATAAGGTAGAAGCAAATTAATATTTGCTTTCATAAGGTAGAAGCAACACTTTCCAATGTGGGCTGTCAGAGATGGAGACCTTGTTGCCCCCTTTTTTCTTTAAAGGCAAGCCAATGGTGCGAAGCTGGAATCTACCTCTTAGCTTCCCAAGCTGTGGACAAATGCCAGTCACAAGAGGGAGCTGAAACAGCACTCGTTGAAATTGAGAAGTTCCTGATGACAGCTAAGGAACACCAGTTGTCTAACCCTAAAGAGTTCTACAATCAGTTTGACATGATCCTCACCCCGGAAATAAAGGTAAAATACCTTAGACTGAATGCATGCATTCAGGTAGGATTTCAAAGTAGCAATTCCCTTGTAACATGACAGAGTAGGAGGTTGTGTTTTTGAGTGTGCTCAAATGTACTACTTTTGATAGTGAAACATTATAGGTCACTGAGATGAGCAGTGGGGACAAGAGCTTTTATGCATGGGAGTAATCCCAGAACATCTAAGTGATTTTCTTCAGAGTAGTGCTGCAAAGACTGCATGAGACACCATTTCACATGGTGAAATGAGGTCTGTGAAGAGTGTGTGGGTTGTATTAACAGTGCAGTTACACAGCATGGTCTGCAGCTATAGTACACCTTGTGAGAGTGGGGGGGCCAGAATTCATGTCCTTTCTTAACCTGGCACTGGCAGCTATCAACTGTTTGCATTTTATTCCCTAGGCCAATGCCCAGAAAATACTACAGAAGCTGGAAGATGTACAAGAAATGTTTGACAAGAGGCAAGTGAGTCTGAAGAAGCTGGCGGCCAAACAGACTCGGCCAGTGCAACCAGTTGCCCCACATCCTGAGTCTTCCCCAAAGCGAGGCTCGCCAAAGACGACTAGACCTGCCGGAGTAGGTACGTGCCACGGCAGCTGCCTTCAAACACACTCCCCTGTTCTGGCCCCACAGTTGTGCTTAATTTTTGTCATCAGAATGAAAATTTATGTTTCGATATTCTGGTCTTTAAGCCCAGATGTTAAAAATGGATGTGAAATATCTATTGCTGCAAGCATACAAAGGTGAATCGAAGCATTTCAGGCTTCTTATCCTAGGTCCAGTCTGCAGAGTGCATTTCTATACTATTTCTGAATATATCTTATATGACTAATTTTTTCTGGAAAACCCGTAACTGGATAGTTGCAGGCAAGTATATAAAGTAAGCATCTTTTACACTGCCTTTATGGTAATGTGAATATTTTTGGCTTTAAAAGATCTCAATAATATCAATGAAGTAATGCAAAGGCTAACAAAGGTAGCATTAGTGACGCTGACTCATCTGTGTGATTTTTCTGTTCTTTTATTTTCCTTCTAAGAAAACACTTATTCATCACCTGGTGTTGTCCTCTGCTAACTATAAAATTTGAACATTGCCTGTTAGGAATTTACAGAAAATTTCAGATTTTAAGTTAGTGTGTGGCTTTAACCAAAATAACTATTCTCTGTAGAACGAACGTGGGTGAATCTGGTTGAAAATAGCGCATTTTGGAGGCCAGCCCGCAGTCCCAGGAAGGGGGTTTCCTTTTTCAGCAAACAAGGTTAAAAGATTTTTGAAAATGGAATCACAGGGTTTTTAAAAAGGGGAACATTTATCAGAAAGCCTTGAAAGAGTAAACTGATTTGCATGAAGACCATGCATTAAGCTTTGCTTTCTTGACAGGAAAATTAGGCAAGCCGGTAACCTGACCATTTTGCTTTCTTGAGATTTTTATCACATGCTCTTACAAATGTTCCTGTCATCCTCCTTCACTTCCCAGGTTTCATTCTTTCTGGACAAAGATCATCTTCTGTTTCCACTTCTCTTGCCCACTTCCCAATATCTGTATTTTTTCACCAAAATGTATCAGTGCTAGCAAGAGGTGCTCTAAAAATAGAGTTGCCTCAAGGTGTGGTTTTGATAGTGTCTTAAGGCAGGCTAAGACCACAGTGCTTTTCAAGAAATTTTACTTTGCTGCCCACATCCTCCAGCCTTTCCCTCTTCAAATGTCATTAGGAGTCAGCTGTGTGATAGTCATAGAAGTAGCTGTGTGGTTTTGTTTCACCTTGAAAACTTAATGAACTAAATAATAAAAAGTAGTAGTTTTCCATTGTGTAAGCTAGAAAAATTTAGGGAACTGTGAAGATCATGTATTGCAATCACCTGCTCTAAGCAGCACTGATATCAAAACTGATCAAGTTGCTCAGACCTAGTCTAGGTGGGAGCATGGATTTAGAGTGGTCCTAAGTGGTCCCAAGTCCTGGTTAGACATTAATTAGCCTAGACTGTCTCATTCAGATGCTTTGTGCTTGAAGATGGTCGACCCAAAGTACTGCTGTGGTCCCCAAAATCGTCCAGCTTATACTGGGGCCTAAAAACAATTTAAGTACCATCAACAGTATCTATATATTTACATGCAGTAAGCAATAGCATCCTCTGTACGCTGCAAAGGGTCATTCTGCAGGAACCCCACTGTCTCCATTCCAGGCTGGAGTTAGAGTTTATATATGGGGAGAATTTACTGAGGATAGTCTTTAAAAAAGAAGTAGGAGGCTAAGATTACCCTCTTGGAATAGATTTTGTAACTTGTTATTATTTCTGACCTAGAACATACCTGTATATTGCTAAAATCCTCTGAAATATAACACAGCAACAGGAAACTACCATGTTCCTAGGCTAGGAAAAAAGCAGGATCATGAGTTTGTTAGGGCTGTGCCCCACAGGGACTCTTGGCAGTGTCTCACCTTAGTGACAAGCACATAGCAGCAGCTCAGCTTCCCCAGGATTGTTTCCTCATGCAGGTTGCACCAAATGCCTTTGGAACTGGAAATTCTGATGCTTTAAAATCATCCCATTTTTGCTTGAAGCTTTTTATTTCCCAAATGCATTTGTGAATTCCTCAGGAAGGAGCCTGTTCAGCACTGTAAAACTAGTGCTGGAACTACCATGATCCCCATTGATTTGCAGATGAAACCAGTTGGATTCGGCGAGAATTTTATCTGTGGGAATCTGCTTAAATATTGCAGATCAATCCAGGAAAACTTCTGCTAATATTTCAGTAGCAAGTGCTTTAAGTCATATGCATGGAACTTTATTTTGAGCAATTTGTTTATAGTGGGAGCAGCATGAACACAGCTAATGGCAAAACTCAGCCCTGTGTAGGCTGGGGGGAAAGAGATGGCACCTGGGGAGAAAATTTCTTCACTCAAGTTCACTTCTAATGCCTTGGCTGCCTGTTTGTGAGCTGCATCTCTGCACAAAGCTCCTCGACTGGAAGGAACTGGCCCAGGCCCCCACAGTCAGTCCCTACAGGCTGGTATTGACTATGGGCTGTCAAGCACAGTGGGATAATCCATGGACCCATACAGGATAATATAGGCTCTTGGTCCTGGCTGTAATTAGCATTTCTCTGTATTTGCTGCTAGTCCTGCAAGGCTTCAGCTCCTTGGAATGAAACTTTCCCAAAGGGTGTCTGATTAAACCTGACATTTTCTTGGAAAACTCTGACAATACGCAGTTCACCCACCTCAAACTAGGAAAATCTCTTTGTTTTAGTTGCTTTTGTGGCAAGAGCAGTACCAAATAGTTTTGTCCTTCAGATATAGCAGAATTAGAAAACCTGTGGAAAAAACCAGCCCGAAACCCTCAGCTCACACACATTGGCTGTGCGTGAACTTGCTGCGCTTTGGCTCCTGGAGTCTCATTTCCTTTGCTGTCAGCAAAAATGTGGAGCCTACAGAAAAAAGTGTTTCTGGACCCGCTGCATTTCCTTCGAGTATGATCCTGCAGCAGCTTCAGGGCAGTCTCAGCTGCTTTTCTCCCCTCTTGCCCCCAGAGGAGGTGGTTCTGACTCTTCTGCACATCAAAATGTATGAGCGCAGAGCTAGAGGGAGCAAAGGAGGGAACTGAGAAGCCTCAGTGTGGGATTTTTGGTTCTGGCTGGCACGGTTTGGTTAGCCCAGCTCCCCACAGCCTCCTCATCCAGTTGCATGAAGAGCAGAGCTGGCAAAAGAGAGGGGAGAGAAGTGCATGGCCAGGGATGAAAGGGTCAGTGGTACCAGCCCCAGCTCAGAGGGGTTCAGGTGTCCCCAGGTCACCAGCAGCTCCCGCTGCTTTGTCCCCGCTGCCTGGGGAGGAGAAGCTGGCACTGCAGGGCTGAAAGGTTCCAACCCCGTTAAATACCCGTGTGAGTGTTAACATGAGTGAACTTAGTGCTATTTTGGGAGTTTTGTTTTTAATAATTTGTACAGCTAAAATAAAATTCTCCATTGAAAGGGCAGTGAAAGGCTGTGAAATCAGAACAAGCAGGCAGGCACTCCTGAGTGTGTGAAGCCCAGCTCCCTCTGAAGCTCTGAAAACTCAGTTCTAAAGATGTCAAATTGGTCCTTCACATGAATGGTTTCTTTTCTGATTTTTTGTCTGAGAAATTTGGAGATCTCAGCAGGAATGATAGCAGCCTGTTACCTCTGAGTATTGTGAAGCAAGGAGAAAAAAAAGACAATTATTTTCAGAGCAGGGCTTGGAACGGCATGTAGATGATAAGGCTCTGGTTCCCCAGTGAAAATGACAGATAAATCAAGATAATGAATAGCTGCTCATAAAGTAAGTGTTATTGATTCCATGCATTGAATCAGGCAGATGTCCTTAGGGAGGGAGGGAGAAAATAGTGTGTGTGCTAGGTGATGGTTTTGTCAAGATATCCTAGGAGGAGGAGGCAAGGGGCAAAACCAGGGTTGCACATGTAGCTTTCCCTTTGGCACCTTTTGTCTTCTGAGTGCAGCAAAATGTTCACCCGGGGATTTCTGTCGTGTGCAGCCTCAATGGGAAATACAGGAGCAGAGGAGCTGACATTTCTGTGAGCTCATTAGGCAAGTAACGTGTTTAGCATGAAAGCCATGACTCACCCCGCAGGCATGCGGGAAGGCCGGCTTGGAACACGAGCTTCACATGGGGCAGCACAGCTGGAGCCCTTTCAGTCCATCCAATAATAAACATAAACTGGTTCCATCTCACTGCAGTGTATGTGACTGCTCATTGGATCTGTTCCAGCGTTCCTCACAGTCACCAATGCATAACACTCACTAACCAGTAACATCTGGATTGAGGATAAAGGCAGAATATCCTGCAAGAGTCAGGGCATGTGTGCAGGGGAAGTGAAGCAGCAGAGACATTAGCTGACTCAGAAAAGGCTGTGAATGTGATTTCCATTAATGGCTCTTGGGAAACCACCAGTTTCTGTAGCTCAAGAGCCTTCTATAAAAGAAGTAGAGAGAATGAAAAGATGCTTTTAATTTTGTGGCTGTAGGGCTGCTATCGTGTTTGGCCAAGTCGGAGCAAAACGAAGCAGTCTGTCTCCTTACAGAAGAATACTCTCCTCTTATATGGGCAGGTTTTGGGGGGATTCGATAGCAATTTTATAGAGCGCAGAAGTATAGATTACATTGCCTAAGAATGGAAAAGACTTTCTGTGTCACGTTGCTCACTGATGAACCTTACACGCTGTGGTGCTTGTCTGGCTGCCCGTGCAGGCTCTTTTGTCATCACCAGCGCTCAAAGTCTCTATTAAATCATGAATTATCTCCCGAGCATGATCCCGTGGGGCAGCAAGCCCCAATAAAGAGCTGAGCAGACTGCTCATTCCCATGCTTGTTCTGGCCTAAGGACCTTGATTCTGCTGTAGGTGGTTGCTGAGAAGGGCACAAATTCCCCCAAAGAA
>JAVCKT010027859.1:41569-57833 GCA_032273925.1 Rhynchotus rufescens | reverse complement strand
TGGTACTTGGTCCAGGGTGCCATCGGTACTGCTTCTTTTCAAGCTGGCTGTGACATCAGGCACATTGCTGAAATCTGCATTTGAAAGGAAAAAAAAATTAGAATAGGAAGAGAAAAAGTATTTGCTTTTTTTTCCCTTTTCTTTCTTTTTTTTTTTTTTCTTTTTTAAGATACAATAGAATTGCTATAGGGAGGGTGAGAGAATACAAAATCCTCACTTCCCCCTGAATATAACATAACAAGAGTTAGAACAAAGAGAAACAACTCAGACTACGGATGGGAATTCTGCTGTCAAAACAGCAGCTGGATATCTAACACCATCTAATACCAACACCAAGCAATGTGCATATTGGATTTACAAAAATAAGCCTAACGTTCTTGCTTTCAGCATGCTTTCTAAGGTGACATTATCTACCGGGAGCTCACTTTGCATCGACTGCTGAAGCAACCAAAGGGAAGAATTAAACGCACTCAGTTTTTCCCCTTGAATGAGCACACTGTGACATGCCTTAGTCTTGAATCCCTTAAACGTAAAAAGAGAATTCTGCCTTGGAACAAATACCACAGGCCACAACGCTGAACAAAACCTCTTATCATCATTACCAGTTTACCTATTTTGCTAAGTTTGCAGCACACTTATGTACAACCTGGGACAATCTAAAAACCACAGTAGGTACTGCCTCAGTCTGCCTGTTGACAGAGCATAGCAATCAACAATATTTACATGTAAAGTCAAGATATAACAAGATGTACAAGATGCAACAAGGCTGGACACTTATATAAAAGAGTAATAGATTTTATCTTCCCATCTCTTTAATTGACTACTTAAAAAAGTATACAGAGGGTTATGTGGGACTTCTACTTAAAGTCTTAGAAAAATATTCCTCTGATTTTTGATCTGCAGTATTATCAGTTCAGGAAGCTGAAAATCTAAGGCAGTCATCAAAAAAATAATGAAGATTGTTAACAATCTCATATTGAAGAGCAGTTCTAAATTAAGGGACTTTTAATTTGCTGACATGTTTTCTATTTTCTAAGCCTCTATAGTATAACTCATATCACCTTTTCATACATTCTCTGAACAGCTACAAATGCTGGACTTACTTTTAAGTGAAAACTGTGATTTCCATTTTATTACTGACTCCATAAACTGAGGCTGTTATTGAAACAAATCCTGCTTGCTCTGCAGCTAAATCATGTGACCGAGCAATAATAAAATTGTGAGGGGCAACAGTACTCCACCATCTGGGTGTCTAAACCCTGAAACTCACTTTTTGCTTTGATTTTTAATCTGAGCCAATTGCTGTTTCCTCTCTGTTCTGTTGCTTTGATGGAGAGCTACTGAGCGAACTTCCCTTTCCTAGTGAGCTCAGAGATCTCTGCATTTCACTCTGCAAATGTGGCTGAGCATGGGGCGAGGGGTGCTGGCCTCCTGTCCCTGCATGGATTCACAAACATGGACCAGACTGGAGATGGAAATGGGTATTTTAGGGCAGAAAAGGGCACTTCATAGGCAGCAAAGAACATTCCTGAGAAGACAAAACATGGCACAGAGATTAGCACTTCATAGGAAAGCCAGAGAGAAAGAAGTGTTGTGCTCTCTGTGGGTGATGGGAGGAAGTAACTCGGTATTAATGTCATATTTTTATTTTTCCCTGTGTTATTAAGAGGAAGTTTAACATCAAAGTGGACACTTTTCCACCTAGATGTCACAGGTTTGGTTACACCCAACATGACTAACGAGAACAAAACTATGTCATTTCTCTGATTTTATGAAGTGGCCATTAAAGTTTCTAGTCCTTTAAAAAACAGAAAGCAAAACTTAGATAAGCAATACCTAAGTAGTTGACTACCTCAAGTAAGCAAAAGATGTGTGAGACACATACAAAAGGGAAAACAATCAGTAGACAATACAAAAAAGAACAAATCAGGAAAATAACACCCAAAGTATCGTATCACTTTGTCCAGAGGATCTATCTTTTCCTCCCGTCACTCTCATGTTTGATTTTAATTTGCAGTCTATAGAATTGCAGGAGATCGGTCTATATTGTCTTGGGCATTTTTATAGTATTTGCTATTGACACATTCTGTTTCTGATTGTAGTTAGGGCAACCAACAGTAAACATCAGTTTAAATGGTAGTAACTAAAAAAGTGATACGGAAGAGATCCAAAGTGAAAAATAACATCCTACTGCACGTTGTGTGCCAAGCTAACACTGGGAAGGAAAGGAGGAAGGAAGTATGGCTTGTTAATCAGCTTAGCATCCATATCCTGTCTCCCCTTCCTCCTTTTCCTATGAAAGCATATTTCCTTTGGATTTGCTCCTTTAAGCCATCAAAACTATTCCCAAAGAGCACAGAGTCAACAACATCAGCTGCATAGCTAAAGATCTCCACACATCTCCATTGCATCCTCTAAGCCACACAAATAAAATTATTATTATTTTGTAATAGGCAAGGACAGGAACACATTAGCAAGTTTAGCACTGAGATTCTCAATACTTATAGTGTTAAATTTGAAGAAGAATAACAAAAGAAACCGTACAAACTGTTTTCTTCAAACCTTCAGATTGGCTTTGGCTCTGCAAGTGAATTTGTACTAACAAAGATGATCTGAAGTAGCAGTGGGAAAGCTTACTCTATAAGGCTGGGCAATCATTATCCCTTCAAGCAAAACTGGAATTAAAACTGTAAAGAGTGCCCACCCAAATAAGAGAAATGTCACAGCAATGAGCATACAGAAAACATTTCAGTATATAACATTATGGAGCTTAGTCGGAAATAACTGCAGAAAAAAAGTATAAAAGTGGATATACATTCCTTAAAAAAAATCAAAGAAATGCTATGATAAATCAGTAAATTTTGACTTTTTTTTTCTCTAATCACCTTTAATGTTATTTACCTCACTATAATTACGTTACTGGCCACATGAAGAGAATATTGGCTACTTTGCTGGGAAATACACTGAGCACTGTAATATCTGGCAGAGTAGTGATAGTATACCATGGTATACCAGCATCCCATGGCTAGGTCTAGCTACATGGCTCCACATGACATTTATCTTATCAACATACTTGCAATAATTCTATCAGGAAGAAAAAAGGGACTAAACACAGACTAAACAAAGCAAATCTTGGTTTAAATCTTGTAACACAATTTTTCTCTTCTACAGCACACATCTCTAAATGCACACCTCTTGTTTATACACACAGAGTCAGCTTAAATAGATATGATTTCCATGCAGGAAGGACAGGAACTTCAGAAGTTTCTTTTTTAAAAGCAAACAGCAGTTTCTTTAAAGCAAAATACAATGCCAGGTTGTTTGTGGCTAGGAGAGTGGCAACCTCCCATATATGCCAAAACTCTTAGGGAAGTATGGGGACAAAAAGCCACAGTGTGAAAAGGTTAACTAAGGTTAACTACATCACAGTGTGTACCAAACTTTACGCTTTGGTTCTAACAACTAATGGTAATGAACCCACCCAGTACCTTCAAGTAGCAACACCCTCACCAGAGGAAAAAAGGTGTGGAGCATAGTTCAGGATCTGGACCAAAAAATGCAAATGCTCTGATGAGCTTCCTCCTAATGACATTACTTCTGCTCCCTTATGTCTTGCTGGCAGGCAGATACATGACTCAATCATTGAAGAGAAATGATAACACAACCACTAAAACTGAGCGTGCACTTCCTAAGTCATGCTCCTCACTAGTTATTCAGTTCAAAAGTGGGCACGTAGCGCACAGACGGGACAGCAGGTGAGAGAAACAAACGCAGGCCGCGCGCCCCACAGCGCTGGCCGCCTACGGGAGCGGCCCGCGTGTGGACAGGGGGGCGATGCACGTACAGCTGCTCCGCGGGGAAGTCCTTCAAACGCCTGGGCGCGAGCAGGTTCAGTGGAAACACATCCTCAGCAGATGTGCGAGACAATAGTGGTCTGTGCTACAGCCCTGGCCAGGAAACCAAAGGAAATCAACGGGAATACAGCAATATCAACCATCCGGCAATTCATTTACTGTAAAGAAGCTATCGACAAATGCAAATGTCACTCATCATCTTCTGCTGTTTAATTAAAGAAGACGCCTTAATTACTTTCTAGTCTATGCTGCTCTGACCTCTTTAGCCACTCACCGCAAACAAAAGGAAAAATTATCATGAAGAGCAAAGAGCAGCTAAGAATCTTGTTTCTTTTGTAATTCTTTAGGACTTCTGTTTTACATTTTTCTCACCAATTTTCAAAATGTCAAATGCTCATCACAAGCATTAGGTGTTATCAAGTGTCAAGCACTGTGTGGGTGCTGTAACCACCCTCTTCTTCAAAGTACAAAAAGAAGGTGTGTTTCCACTTGCCACTCTACTGAACAATAAATTAGATTAAAAAAAAATCTTTCTAGCTCTGTATGAGCAGACAACACAGCAAAATTGGATGCACCTAGTCTCTCACTGCAAGACATACTAAAAGTGCTGCAGAAGCACTTTTCATTTTCAGCTTTGGGTAGCAGCAGCAATTCTGTGCATCACTTTATAAATATCTTCAGCAAGTAAAGAGGCACTTTGACAGAAACAAGCAGTCCTGACTTTGGTTAAGAAAAAAAAATACATGGTAAGATGGGAAATAAGTTTCACTTTCTGTGATATTTCTGAGATTTTAAGAACTGCTTGCTTTGTACCAGAATTAAACCTTTTTTTTTTTTTCTCTCCCTCACTGCCATCCAAAAAAACAAAAAGAAAAGAAAAAAAAGAAAAGAAAAAAAACAAAGAGACAACAGAGCAAAAAGAAATAGCTTGACATCAAGATATTCATCCATGATGTAGGAAAGTGAGATGAAGTCTCCTGCTCTGTCAGATTCAGGCAAGGAAAGTAAACCTGGGTCTCTGCTGTCTAAGGTGAGTGGTTTGATTAATAGCTTATAACTGCTGAGATGCGACTCCCTCACGGTATTCCCAAACCCACTGTAAAGCTAGTCCCATGGGATGCGAGTAAACTAGTTCAAATTTTTCCACCAATATCTGAACATATATAGAAGCAGATAAACTTTAATAGAAGGACAGTCAAGATAGCAAATAATGATTAAAAAACAACCTAGTTTGCGATAGGTGCAAAAATGAAATAGGAAGGGCACTGATTAAATATCTTGATCATTCAACATTAATACATACCATTAATTAAGCGCATTACTAGTCTAGCATGAAACAGGTGTTAGACGACCTTGAAGATGGAGCCAGTCCCAAGATAAAATTCAACAGGACAACATTTCAGGGTCTAATACAAACAATCCGTTCTGTAAGCTGTGGCTTATCAGTTGGAAACACAAAAGGATGAAAAATACAGAGAAGTGGGTAAAATACACAGTTCCGAAGCTGCTTAAACAAAGGTCAAAGCTGATGCAGGCCAAATAGTTACAAAACTGGCCAGGAATATATGGTGGGTTAGGTCTAGTTTGTAAGAGACAAATACTCAGATCTCTGATCAGAGTACTTAACGATCTTTTTAAACAGTGGTACTGTCTAGAGATTTCAAATAGATGTTTCAAAATAGCAATAAACTGAATGAAAAATTATTTTTGTGGAGCTAATATGAATTTTATATTATGATCCATAATTATGAGGAATTAAGAGGTTCAGCCCATCCTAATGGAAGGAATGCATTCAATATTTTCACTTACTCGCTGGTGCTCTAGACACTGCCAATAACACAAGACAGTCAGTCTTTAGCATGCAGGATTTTTTTTTCTCTGTAGATTCTTCCATTATAGAGAGTTTCCATAACATGGAAATGAGAAATTACGTCTGGGCAATGAGGCTAAGTCAGGTGCTTAAATGCATTTTTCATTGTTGTGTAAATTCTCCACACACATCAGTTTATGACATTATGACGAGTTTGCAGTGCCTATTTCTTCTAGCTGGTTTCTATCAGGAGAAATGCAAGTTTCCAAGAGATCATAACTAATATTTCTAAAATCCCTGGAGTAAATAATGCTAAGGCCTGAGCCAAATCTCAGGAAGGTACAGAACCTTGGTGGTCTTAATTGCTTCAGACGTACTGAAAACCAGGGAGTGGTAGATAAAGCATTCCAGCATTGCCTGGAGACAAACAATATGAGCATGGTGAACTCCAGCAATGTCTCCCTTGGAGACTAGCACTCTTCTTTAACTTCAGTTAAACAGTTCAGCCTGGCAGATTGCATGCATGTGTTCACTCCTCTTGCTTTGATAAAACCAAGTATATTAAAGTTTTCAAAATTATCTCATCTTTTGCAAAGAGGTTGAAGAAAACAAGCATAGAAGTGCTCCCTTTGGTATTCTTTTTCTTCCTGAAAGTCTTCAAGAAATTTCTTTTTTAAAAAGCTGCTGATCGGAAAGAATTTATAGAATGGCTTGCAATAGTCATTCTTATAATCTTTAAGGAAGGTGCCAGCTTTCCCAAGATAACTACAAAAATACTCTGTGTTCAATAATTTAGTTTGAAGAACTGATTACTTTTGCTTATATCAGAATGAGACCTTCCCATTCTCTCGTTCAGATCACCTCCAGTGTCAGCCGTGTGGAAGGGGCACTCTGCTGCTGTTTCCCTGCTCATAGCCCAGGAAATTTGGGCAGCCTTCCCATTTC
The DNA here is from genome assembly GCA_032273925.1 of Rhynchotus rufescens. Lineage (NCBI taxonomy): Eukaryota > Metazoa > Chordata > Aves > Tinamiformes > Tinamidae > Rhynchotus > Rhynchotus rufescens. Next base: position 51,224 of record JAVCKT010027859.1, on the reverse strand, counting down.
TAAGGCTTCACAGAAAAACTTCAGATAGAAAGGATGAAAACAAGAATGCTCTGGGAGAAAAAGGCAAATTCCTGTGTAAAATTTGGTAGAAAATTTGGCTACAGAAACTGTTCCCACAATTACCATTTGTGCTGGATAGATTGCTAGTAAAAATGAGGCGTTGCTAGTAAAAATATCACCTAGATAACAAGGTGAGTAGGTAAAGTTTGGTAGAAATGTTTAGTAGAGTCCAAACTCCAGAGTTTCAACTAGTTGGCCCAGAGTTTCCCTCATGAAGGAAGGAAGTCTGGAAAGATGCATAGTCTGGATGCAGACTGTTCTTTAAGACAGACCTCATGTGGAAGCAAATTATTTATCCCCAAAGCCTTTTTTGGCTATAGAAGAATGATGGTAATGTTGGTGATAAGTCATCTGGAAAAAAAATTAGAGTCTATAACATAAAAATGGTCCATCTCAAGTGACAGGCGGAGAGCTAATTTCCACCTAGGAAGAAGGCATTGGAAAGTCCTGCTTTACATCAGTTTCATAATTTACTTTCTTTGCACAAGACAGCAGAAGAAAAACCCTCACTCTCATATCCCATTATTACAAGACTCAGTTTATGAAAAACAGCTTGCTACAGATAAGAATTATTAGTGGTGAGAGCTTACAGCCACATCAGAATTCTACAGTAAAAGCTTTTAGCATGGAGTTTCTGCGCTAAGGAAGCAGATCCGAGACAAGGCACTTAGGCAAGCAATCCATTTGCAGCCAGGTATGTGAAATATCCCTTGAAATATGTCATACTCTCCACCACTTCAAGCTGAAAGCCAAAGCAATTTGTTGCAGCTTTTACTGAAGTCTCAATCTGGGCAAATGATATAGATAACATGGATCTTTAGGGTAGACTCTTACTAATATTCAGTTAAATTTTACAGAATTGTAGGGATGCTCATATCAGTTCAATTTAATCATTTCAAGCAAAATTTAAGTAAGTTTTTAACTATTGCACGGTGTCAATTAAATTTTCACCCCCCCCTCACTTTGTACTCCCAGGCAGACAACTTAAGCACTCAAACTCCCATGCAGAGCTAAATTCAAAACAATGTGCAGGCAGTAACTGTGAAGCTATTCCTATTCCCCTGGGAGTTTGCAGTGGTTTATAGCTCTCATACTTATGCTTATGTCAACAGTTCAAAAGTTAGTAAATTTATGACCAAATCAAGACTTCATCCACTTTTCATCTAAGAAATTTTCAGGGATTTTTTTCTTCTTGAAAGCTTTTATCCTAACCTCTGAAACTGATTAGTTTGTATTCCCATTGCTAAATTAGCATGACTTAAATCTCTTATTAGTATACTATGGAGAAGCTCTAGTTTCTAGAAAATTAAAACCAACTATGTTAGAGAAACACCCTAGATAAAAAACATTCAGGTGATTTTATCTCTGTGAGATATTTTGGATTTTATCACTTGGTTGTCCAAGTCATTTCGTAGCTCAAGCCTGGATGGTGCATTCTCTGCTTAGCTTCATAGCAGTAACAGTTGATTCTTTGGAGTTAGCTAAAAATTTAATTGATTCATTCAAGATGTTACATCTGGAAAAAAAAATATATAATACAGCTGTCATAACATCAATCTTCCTGGATAGGGTTCTTAAAAACAGCATTAATACATGCTTGTTACTGACAAATCTAATTGTTACCCAACAAATAATGTAGTTACTGGCCAGACAATAAGTTTCCATTCAGAGCCTTTCTCATCCAGGTGTTTTGTCTTCAAGGAGCAAATGATTAAAGCACCAGAAGGTGTTCTGTACACCTGGATCTGATTCCTTTGTTCCTGGCCTCCAGTGAGGACAGAGATACTTCTTTAAACATTCCACATTTTCCTGTTTAGAAAATGACAGTACGCTGATGCAAATATTCTTGGGTTGTACAGCTTGCTTAAGACATGTTGGACCACATGCTGAACAGTGGCTTAGCTCCAATTAACCACCTACTTCTGCAAGTGTGACTTTCTGTAGGCTGCTTTATGCTCACTTTTCATTAATCGTTTTCAAATATCTGCAGAAACATCCATTTTGAAGTTAGAGCAGAATCCTTTAGATCTCTTGGGAGTTCTTTTGCTGGTCAGCTGTTGGTCACAAAATAGTCGACTCATTTGCTAATTCAGTAATCAATAGGCTGTACAAATCAGCAATAGGAAATAGCTGCCTATATTTGTGTAGCAATTCTTTATTAACCCCTGCACCTCACTGATATGTTTTTCTAAGGTTATTTAACTTGCTATTATTTATTTATTTATTTATTTTTGTCAAAGTACCTTGACAGCAGGTACCCAGATAGCTGGGTAACAAAAGCTTGCCCTGCACCAAGTGTCACCTTAGTAGCACCTTTCTTCCTCCATCTCAGGCATAAAAGTCATGAAAACATAAGGGAGAAAGGGGAAAAGAACTTGTTACTGTACAGTTTAGCAAGAATTTGTGGCTATCTTAGGCAGTTAGTTTTCATAATTACTCAATCTATGTTACCTCTGTGAAACACAGGAAACCATCTGCTGTTTGGTGTGCTTGAATTTTTGCCAACAATCCCAGTCTGCATGTGGATATTTCTAACTTTAACATTATTAATAAATCTCCTTGTGGCCTGTACTGTCACTCGACAGGATTCAGAGGACGGAGTGGCCTGCTTTACACCTATGCGTTGTCCCTGATACAGAAGGTGCAATTCCACAGGGTTTCATGGAGTTGACACCAGGAAGAAACATATGGGCCCGCAGCGTCACAGGGACTAAATCATAGCCATGTTTAGCGGAACAGAACAGAATGCTCCTTCCCTAAAAAAGCACAACAAAGAGCATTTCCACTCTGTAGTATAAACAGTCTTTTAGTCTGCGGTGTGCGCATTTAGCAGGAAGCAAGCCGGACAGTTTGTCAAGAGGCAGCAAGAACTCATTAAACCACCGCTCTTGGGAAACGTCCCGTATTACAGCACATGCAGCAGGCAGCAAGCGCTCCTATGGATCCAGTTTATCAACAGGCAGTACTTGCTTCAAATTAACATCTACAGAATATAGTCCATGCTACTGTCAAAGGCCAAAACATTCGTTTTCACAGTGGCACAACACAGCACAGACATGCACACACACACAAATAGACTGGAAGCCAGTGTAACACAGTTATCTGTAAGCACATATCTCATCTTTGAGTTCACTCTGACAAAAGGCCACATCATACCTTACCATATTTACCAAACAAAAAATAGCTTCCTGCTGACGTAAATATAGTAACAAGTGGAAAAAAAAAGAAGAAACCTGAAGAAGTGGTCGATCATCCAATACCTAACCAGTCATGCTACAAAGAACACTGCACTGCTACACTAAAACGCTATACTGTTTTTTCTAGTGTGTTGCCTCAACTCCATGCAAAGCTACCGCATATCTGTTTTGAGAGCCAACTGGCTGCTGACAGCAAAGCCTGCACTTAGTAAAACCAACATATCTTCTTCATAGATCAGGTCCCACTTCTAGAATGAATGTGGATATTCTTGTGACTCAGGATGCTAAGAAGCAATACTTGCCTCTCCAGACTTCAAAATAGTTTTATGTGAAACAGTAAGACTTCTTTGATTCCTTGCATACAGAATCTGACCTTTGTTGCCCATATTTCTGGGGCAGTGAAGGCCTTACTCGACACCAAGATGAGGAGAATTTACCCCAGGAAGTGCAGCCAAACAGAGCATGATTTGGGAAGGACTAGAGGTTATTTTAGAAAGGTTTTCTAGCTTTGTTTATGAAATGCTTTTAACATTAGATTAGAAATATTTTAGAAATAGATATTTTAGAAATATTTTAGAAATTTTTAGAAATATTTAAGAAATATTTTATGGACATAAACTTTTTGACATGAATAAAGCTGGTTGGCTACAGAGCCAATCTGTAACTATCTTTTTCCTCTCTAAATTTATGTACAGCTTTCAATGGAATCTGATATAAGCTGAATAGAACAAAGATTACTTTGCTTTATTGGAAAAGCTGTGAGTAGCAATGAAGTCTTCTAGAGGCACAGAAACCAGTTACCTGCTTATGTTCATATAAAGCTTACCTGAAATACAGCCCTGGAACTGAACACAAATATCAGTAATATTACTACATGTTTAAAAGAACCTTAGGCCTAGCAAAATGTGCCATGATGTGCCTTGTTTCTAAATGTATTTACTTTGGTTATTTTATGTTTATTTTATTTTTATTAAAAACAAAAGTAAGCCTTTTTAGTAAACAAAAGTGTCACTTCTCATTGCGAGGTTCAAGCCACAGATCTTCCTGAAGCAGTCGCATTTTGCAAAAAAGTTTCAATTTCAAGTATATTGAGTGCTTAAAAGTATCATTGCTCCTCCCCAGCACATTTCATAACTGCTTGTCAGATTTCATCAGGTCTGACTTTCACACTCTGGCTCCAGGCATGTTTTATACAAAGAGAAACCGCTTTATCATGAGCCACTCAAATAGGCACGTCCCAAGGCAACTCGCCTGCCCAGGCACAGGGCTCTGCTCCGGAGAGGTGCGAAGGCACAAGGCAAATCCCCTGGCTCAAAGCAGTTAGCCAGGGATGCTGGAAGGAAAGACCTGCCGTAGAAGAGCTTGCTGCCACTGAAAGTAACTCGCCTTTCGGCCACCTTTGCCCTCACAAACTTTCCTGCTCCCAGCTGCAGTTCTGCTGCTTACCTGGCTCTGCCCCTTGTCACACCTCTGCGCTGGCCAGTTCAACTCACTGAGTGTGCAGGAAAGAGGGGGAAAAAAATAAATCAAACAAGTAGAAGAATTTTCTCCCCAACCCGTGGGTGTGATGACTTCACTGAGGGCTACAGGGGAGGGAGCAGGGTTGCGTGGCTGGGAGGAAGGGCAAGCAGAAGGGGTGCAGAGGAGGAGGAGGAGCAAGCCTGGCCCTCCTCCACAGCGCCAGGCCAGGAGATGGCCTTCCCTGCACCACACCTCTAGAAAGACAGGCAAGACAGGCACATAGACCTCTCAGGGAGGACACATGCCCTACACCAAAGACATGGTGCATGCAGAGAGTCAAGAAACGGCGTCTTTTTTTTTTTTAAAAAAAGAAAAAACCTCCTCCGCCTTTTCTAAAAAGAAAATTCCCTTGCAAGTTTAGTTCCCCAACCCTCCCATACGAAAACTTATCCTTGTGGAAACCTGTTTAAACATATCCAGAAGGCCACTCCCTTACCACATACCTCCCCCCGAACCCTCCCTTAAAAAAAAAGAAGAAAAAAATAAAAATAAAAATAAAAAAAAACCCTAATTGCAAACAATTTACAAGTTCAGATTGATTTCAGCAGTGTCAGCTAACCAGAAATGACAGCTTTTTTTGGCAAACAAAGCACTTTCTGGAGGTGAAAAAAGTCCAACTGACAGCAGTTCACATACTATAAATTGCTCTGCAAAGGGTTTTCACACATACGAATGCTCGCTTCTATCTCCTGCCTCAGCACTCTATAGATAAATCATTAAAACACATGGAGCTGCCCTAAAATTACGGTATTGAATAACTTCTCCCTTCTCTACTGTTTGCTCTTCAAACATCCATGCCATCTTAAAATGAGGCATCTTTTTCCTCCACAGTGGCAGGAATTCTACCCTTATTCACTCACCCATACTAATTCTGTACAAATATTTGTTTAGTTTCCTTAGCTCTGGAACTCTGAGCAATTTGCTCTGTAAATTGGTTTTCCATATTTAGGGGTATATTTTTAAAAGTGTTTCACTGGATTTCTTTTCCAGGATAAGCTTATTACTAGCCAAGTGGCTAAGCAGCAAGCGCACAGTCTTGCCATGTGGGAGGTCAAGTTATCCGGCCACAGCAGCACCGGGAAGTCCAACACACAGCCACAAGGGTATGGCAACCTCTTGGGGAAAATGAATCATTCTTCCAAAAAACTTCCCTGGGAGGGACGTTTAGGAGTGGCAGTTAGTGGCTTTGGAGAAAGTCAATCACTTCCCTTCGGCACAGTTAAAGCTGCCAGTTTGGCACAGGGTAGAACTGGACGTTCTTAATACAGGAGAATATGTGGGAAAAGGCATTCAAATTTATGCTAAGCAGTTACAAAACTGGAAGCAAATGTGGATAAACTATTACCACCCAAGTTATATAAAGTCGGTGATTTATAGGAAATTCTGTTTTGCTTTTGCCTAGATGATGCCACTAAGCACCAGACAGCCTATTACCATGTGACCCCTCTGTGTGCTGAGAATTTCCATTTTCCATACACTTTATTTTTAAATTTATTAATCTCCACAATATTCTGAGAAGATGAATAGCACTGGTTAACTTCTAAAAAGAGGGGAGGTGTCAAAAAGAAACTTTAATGCTTTTAATTCCAGGTATGTACTCCTGATAAAAATTGTGCTTGACTTTTGAAAACCTCACCTACTGCAGAAACTAGCTGATTTTCAAAAGCACTGCCTTGGAAGGTCAGCTTCAAAATGGACAAACAAACATCAGAAATTATTTTGAAAACTCTGATCTTAAAATTGTCTCACTCACTCTGCCAAAGGAGATGGAATCGTGTTAACAACTGGATTAGAATTTAAGTGTCCCTGGCTCCAAATCCCTGCTCAGATTAATAAATACCTTTTCTTCTTATCAAAAATACTAATTCAAGTTCTGAGTAAGCAAAAGGACATAGAAAAGCTAAATCCTCTAAGATTACCTACTAATTCAAAGCAATGCATTTTTTTTTTCCTCTGCTTTAATCTGAAGCTGATCAGGTGATCAGAAACTAAGCATCAGTACTTGGTAATTCTGTAAACATCACAGTCTTTCTCACGAAGCTTAATTTAGAACAATTTGTTCCCATTCAGAATAAAATACATCTGACTTAGCTGCTTCTAAAGAAAAGCAAATACAGTGTGTCCCTCTATCCACTAATGCTTAGAATATAATACATACTCCAGCAATTTCCTATTATATGGGAATATTTGCACTGCTTGCACATGTTGCAAATTTATCCCTGAGGAATGACAAATCTAGTGAAAGGACACATATATTTATTATACTGAATACTCCAGGTAATGCTGGCCTATGATATCAAGCCAGCAAGCTGAATAATGGCCCTAGCATAATTATGTAATTAATTAGCTCTATCATAATTTTTGTTTTATGACACTAACTTTTATATGCCAATAGCCAATTTAATAGCATTTGAAATTGAACTAAGGCCCCTGAGAGAGATGCTACTTGCTGTATCACAAATCTTGTATCCCAATTTATCTTAATTTCAAAGATGACCTAATAAAATTGTTCTATAATTAAATCCATTCTAACAACCTCTCCTATGTGGTTCTTTTATTCCTCCCCTTTTTAATTAAGAAAAAGAATCCAATCAGAAAGCACTTGTCACCGTAATTGTACATAAAAATCAGAGACTTTCTTTTAGTGCCTCTTCCTGGCCCCCCTTACACAACAGCAAACTCCAGCCAGCTTTCGGCAGAATTTTACTAGCATCCCCCAGAGGTACAAAGATGAAACTGCACCTTTTCCATTCAAGAAAATCAAATCTGCTCGTATCTCAACTGAAAAATATACTCGAGGTGGGGAAGGGAAGGAAAGCAAATCCCCAGATGCAATCTGTTTCAGATAGGCATTTACAAGTATTTTAATATTATGAGATGCAACATGTCAAGTATTGGATGTAAATGGAAAGGATGCAAACATTTCTTTTGAATTGACCAATTTAGAGCAGTTCCGGGGTAGTTGTTCCTCCCCTTTTCATTGAGGAGACTCACTTGAGGAAACTGATTACATTTTGCACAAAATCAAGGGAATCTTGTTCTTCTGCACCACTCTGGTACTGCTGCTCCTTCCCTCCCTGTTCCTCCTGCCCCTGCAACCACTTCTACCTGCTCCGTACCGCAGGGACTGCCAGTCTTGCCACATAGGAGGCTTCCTAACGCACCCAGACCATGACAGGCAGCTCTACAGGCCACCTCTGACTTGGTGTCCAAGCTAAGGAGCACAGGTGGATGGGGCCACCTTTGCCCACAACCACCCCAGCACCCATTTCCAGATGAGTAAGAGATATGAGTAGAGGGCAGTAAAAGAACTATAGTGAAAACTGCTTTCATAAAGCTTCCTCTGTAGAGTGAAGGGCTGCTTTAATCTGGAAATTCTTAGAAACAGTAACTCAGGATGGAGGAGGGAGCAGGACTAGATGATCCCATCCTGAAGTGATATTATGATATTTAAGATGTCCTGAACGTACACAGTACTTGGTTATATGTGAAGCATGCTAAATGCAGAACCAAACTTCTGCCTCTGAAAGACCCATCAGTTCAATCACTGATGTCTGGGGAATTAATTAGTGTGAAAACCCAGCATCATACAACTGTTAAAGAATGCTTGACATTAATAGATAGCGCTGTTTAACAAATTAAAAGAATTTAATTTTCCTACCAAAATGATCATACTCTGCTTAAACTTCTGTTTTCTAGAAAACAATGCAACAATAGAAAGATATGAAGTGTAAATGGCACTTAATAGAGTTTGAATTTAAGTTTCTCTCTGATATACGAAAAAAATTCTTTTAAATTACAAACAAGGTGAAAGTAATAAAATTAGCATCGACCTCTTACCATTGGCTGTATTCTTTTTGAAATTATCCAGAAACTCCTCCAGGAGCTGTGACTGGTTTGGAGGAGGCAATAAACTTTTGGGGTCCTTAGAAATGTCACCATCTGACCATGAAGCACATAATGGTTGCTGAGCTCCATATTGATTAATTCTCAGTGTGAGCATTACACTTCTCTCCGAAAACAGTAACTCCATCTGTCTGAGGTCAAGATCAGACACAGCCTCTCCATTTATGCTCAAAATCTCATTGCCTACTCGTAACCCTAGAAGCATGTGAAAGGAAAGAAAAAGAAAAAAAAAAAGGAGAGAATATTAAATGGAAAGGTCACAAACTAAATGTTATGTTGTTTCAATTTTTTATTTTTGTATTCAAATAGCTTAATCCTACAATCAGTCCATTAGACTTGATAGGAATTTTGTGTGTGCCATAATTACAGAATTAGGTCATATGATTATTTTTGTAGGCGTTACACATGATACCACAATCAAGTTGTGTCTTTTATAGCTACTACGAGATGGAGGCAATCTTTAGATAACATTCAAGAGGCCCCCCCTCAACACTCAGACACACCAAGATCATTATAGAAGACAGCATATCAGCATATGCTACCATGGCTCATATTTTGTTATCTCAGTCTGGTAGGCACCAGGAACTAGTCCAGCAGATCAAATCATTCTCATAAAACTGGAATACTAACAGATGAAATTTTTATGAGCTTCTGAATAAGTCTAAACAGTGGCAACTGCTGTCTTTCAAGATCAGCAGCAACCAAGGGGTCATTTCCCTTAGGTATGTGATTAATCTATCTCTGCTGTCAGAAGTCATATGACCTTGCTGTGGAGATGAAGAGAAAAATGAAAGCGATGGGTCCCAGAGACCAACCCACAAGATGAACAATTTCTTCAGACAAGAAAAAATTCTTTTTCTTCTTCTTTCTCTGTGCAAAAGCCATTGGTTGCATTGCTGAGAACAGAATGTGTTAAAAGGATAAACTTTTAAACCACCTTTTCTGTACTACATACTTTCCACGGCATTCAG
>JAVCKT010027859.1:21604-40676 GCA_032273925.1 Rhynchotus rufescens | reverse complement strand
TCACTTATAAATATATGAGTGAGATGTCGATTTTCATCGACTTGAGCTGTGACAGCAAAACCTGAATGGGAGAAATTTAAAGGTAGAGCACAATAAAATAAACAATCATAATGACAAGGTCAATAAACCACCACTGATTTCAACAGGCATGGAGACAGTCCTAAATCCCCTGTTCTATCTGTCTGTCTCCCTCTCTCTCACATATTTTATGTTATTTTTTTTTTTTTTTTTTTTTTTTTTTTGGGTCTACAGCCTTGCTCATATTTCTCATAATAACACTGTTGAAAAAGATTCACGTTTTGCAAGAAATATAATTTTCTTAGGCTCAAGTGCCTCTGCATGTAAGAAAAAAAAAATCCTTTCAGCATTTGTACCAGACTGCTGATATTATTTTCAACAGAGCATGCCACTACTAAAAAAGATGCAGTCCTTAGTCAAGATCTGAATAGTGGTATTTAACTTGGCAAGGGACATTTGTCCTCTGAAAAGTTCAAACTTTTAATTTTTGGCCCAAACAGCAGAACTAGAAAGTACATTTTCTCAAATAGAGAAATAAAAAATGCATTTGTCAGTGTAAAACAGACAGACAGTGAGGTCTCTGCTGTATTAGCTCAAGTCCTTTGTACACTTTGAGCTCACTGATGGCTCTGCCTGTTCTTGGAAATCCCTGGGAGCTGTTTTGGTTTAACTTACCAAAGTCACTTATATTTTCAGTCTTTGTAAGGTGAACATGATAAACACTTAATGGACAAATTTCTATTTCATCATACACCTGTTAGACAAAGAGAAAAAACAAAGTCAAATTACAAAATTGTAAGCAATAAAACCACACTATGATCACTAAAGAGCCCAAACATGAAGAAGATTTTTACTATGCAAGCATCACTAAAATCAATGGGACTAAAAGCAGAGTAAACTAAACATGCAAAATCCAGCTTGGAGTAGAGACTGACATTTCATGTTTGTACCACAAGTCCCACTAAAATCATCAAACAGTTCCTGAAGAGAGTGTTTGTAGTGCCTAGCAATCTGAATCTCTTCACAGATATGAATTCAGCTCTCTGTGAATAAGGATAGCAGAATGTAATCCAAGAACAGCTTTGAAATCTTATTTTAGATCTAAATCACACACATTCATAGGTGATAATTCAACTGTAGCTACAAACATCAAAGAGTCTTATCTAAAAGGAGACACACTTTCCTGGTCTACTATGTATTCATATGGTTCAGGAGCACAGTACTCAGTATTTTCATCAACCAGTCTTCTGAGTTGCAAGCCGTAGTGCCTTGGCTCCAGCTGTTTCATCTATGGAATAAAAAAAAATGGATTTTTGGAATTCATTATTTAGTTCTAGCATCCCAGATGACAGTCACAAATACACACATACACAGAGCCCGTCAGAAGTCATGCAAAAGCAGACCTCAGAAAGTCACTTTCTAGCTGTTTTTGTAGCAAAACAAAACTAGATGCATTAAGTAAAATTTCCAATTTCTCTTAAAGCTCTCCCCCAAATCCCTTCACAAGCAGTACGTATCAACATATTATTAAATATAATTATAACATGCAATATATTTCCAGGTATATTACAGCTCTATTCTGTCCTTTTGAACTTTCACCCCACAGTCATTTTTGATATGACTATTCTCAATGACTCATTTCTGCCCTGAAATTGATTCTTCTGATGTAGAAAATATATTTGTACATATGGGCTGCTAGGCAAGGATTGGGATAGGAAGGAGATTCCCTATGGAATAGTTTGTCTTTATCAGACTTTGTTATTGTCACGTTTCATCTATGATCAGAGAGTTTGACCTATTTTTTCACTGCTTGACGTCCAAATAAAAACCCAGTTTCAACAGGAAGTCAAAAGGAAATGGGACTACTCCCAAAGGATATTTGTCTGAAAACTCCAAATCTCTGATGGGAGTCTCTGAAAACCAGGATACTGACACTACTGTACAAAGTATTTCACTTTAGCATACTAACACAGCAACTTTGTTAAAAACAGAGGGGAAAAAAAAAAAGACATATCCTTTAGGGTTATTGAAACACTTTAATAGATCTCTGCAGCTTTCAAAACATAAATCTACTGAGTAAGTAGTGTTTAGATTAACATTTTATTATGCAAAATGATTGCATTTATACTATATACTAAACAGTCATAGTAAAATGCATTTTTTTTTGTTTGTACTACTCAAAGGCAAAAGCAACAGATGGAGAACAGAAGCGAGAAAAGTAGAAATCCGATAAGATACGGATGAAAAAAAGGAATCAACCCTTAAACTTTATTCATATACATATATATATATATATGTATAAAAAACATTCAAACATATTCTCTTGAAGAAAGATTCCTTACACTCACCAGAGCAGAATGAAAATGTAAGAAGGAAAAGAATCAGGAAAGATGAGCAGAAAGTATTCAGCATTAGAGTATGCTTATGAAAAGCTTTACATGTAGAAAGAAAACAATAAAACAGAAAAAAAATCAAATAATTTAAAACTAAATAAGCTTTACAATTACAGATTTTTTGAAGAATGATGGAGTGAGAGAGGTAAGGAATTTCCTTTAGAACTTAATTTTCTGTTTGTAAACTTTATTTCCTCCTTTTGTAGTCCTACATTATGGTAAATGTTTCCAAACATTTCAGCTCCTCTCTGCCATCTGGTGGTCACATAATGTTTCAAAATTCCTTTATTGTGACAGGTACAATCAATTTTTAAAAAATAAAACTAAGGAATAAATGGTTTCTCTAGCATCCAGTCTACTCAGGAGAGCAATGATAAGATCAGTTCTTCTCAGTGACGTTATGAAGATATATTTACATGGCTAAATCAGCATGCTTGTTTTGATATATAAACCACGGTTCATAGTATCATTTCATAATTATGGCCTTTTCTTCATTAGAAGCCTCATAACTCATTAACTTCACACTATTTGTATTAACTCACCTGAAATTTCCACTAGTCTAAGCTACAGTTGCATTTTATACAGTCAGTTTCCTTGTTTTCTCTCCTAGTTTTCTCCTCTTGTGAAATTTATTTTTTCCTTAAAGTTTTATAACTCAAAAGTGATTTGATTCATGAAGTCAGAGTCAAAATCATTAAAGGACAAAGACAAAAGCACCACTAGCTGTGATGCTCTAGAGCTGCTGATCACTCCTCCGTAGTTAAGATCACCTTTAGCCACTGATTCAGTTCTATCACAAGAGCTACAGCAGTTCCTCCTCAAACCTATGGCACTGCCTTTCGCAGCAGAATGCATGCTTTAAAATTTAGAAGCAGAACTGAAATTTCACTAATTAAAAATAAAAACCTGTGTCTGTTAGGAAATAAACCTATATGGCAGTCTTTGTCACAGAGATATAAAATCTCATATAACAATCTCAGGTCCTCAACTCAATCAATCACTATAATTCCTCTATGACTAAATTGTGCCGAACAACCCAATTTGTTGGAACAACAATGTGAACTGGACACTGAGCTTTCCCAAGGCTGGATTACGTGGCAGAGCTTCACAGCTCCTTAAAGATTCTCTGTGTTCTCACTGTCTTGAGCAATACAAATTGAAAAGTTTTCCATGATCCTGCTACCTTAACTACAATACATAAGCAACACTGCTAAAGGAAATAGAGCAAATACTCAAAGTACGTCTTGATACAGGGACAGAGAGACACTGGTTAAGCTGTCACTCTTGAGGCATCCTCAAATATATTATATCCCTTCCACATCCCATATATTATTCCACATCCCACAACTATTAACAGCATGCAGTCATGCCTGAAAATTGAATACCTTGCATGCCAAAGATAAAACATCTTCCACTCTGTGTTCTGGCTTGAGGGTTAATGCCACTCCTTGGCCATCACAGAAATGAACGTAGGTTTGTGTTTCCCAAGCACTCTCCTTCTGGATGCTCTCCGGCACTGAGCAGTAGATGTTCAAGAATTCATCAACTTGCTGCTGAAAATAAGGGAGAAATTGAAAATTTGGGGATATTGAACAAGAAAAACGCACAAACACAATAAGCAGAATTATATTGGTAATCTGCAGTGGGTTTGAACCACCATATTTTTAGACATGGTGCTTTGTGCTTTCTCATGGCAGGAAAGGACTAAGTTCTGTTACCGTCATCACTGACTTGCGGTACAGAACTTCTTGAGAATGGCTTACATTTCCATGGCATTGCCATTAGGGGCTTTCACATCTTTATCTCATATAAATTGTTGATTTTAACTCTAAGTGAAAATACATAGCTACTGTATATTATCTCAGCGGGTACATTTTCTTAAGAACTAACTTCTACAACTTTAGCTAATTAACAAATAAAAAAACTCTAAAGATTGCTAAAATTTTGTCAGAAAATGATGATGTAGTAAACTTCCAGCAGAGAGCACTGTAGAGCAAGGCTTGCAACAGCAAAATAAAGGACCACAATGGGAATAAATTGTTCCTACTCTGTTTACAGTTGAAGATCATGTTGTTTTACAGGCAAAGTATTTGCTTGCTTAGCATTTCGGGTTGCATTCTCACTCATTCAAAAGCCACTCAGCTTGATCTAACTCAACATCTATCCTAAATAAAATCCTTGTTATTTTCTCACCCTTCCTTTTTGCACTTTCCTCTGTAATGCACTTCAGGCTAGACATTTCAAAGGCTGCCACACAAGAAGAAAATCACTGAGACTTGTTCTGAACTAGGACTTTCACCTATATATTTGGGCTCACCTATAGGACACATCACTGCCCACATCAAGTCACTTAGATTCACACACACAGCCTCCTGAATTCCCTTTACAGCCAGTGGAAAGGGGCAAGAACCTATTGAAGTGGAAGACCTGTGACTTCAGCCACATCTTAGGCTGAATTGTGCCCATCTCTGTGACGACACTGCTGTTTTCTTGTTTGTTGAGGGCGTTGCATACACATATGCTGCAACTCTTTCTCCTGACTCTGCAGGGACAGAAGCCCAATGGTGCATTGCAATTAAAAGTTCCAATAAAATCACTAAACAGCAACTGTTTCCTCCCTTGCCACAGGCAGCAAAGTTATTGGCAACAATCTATCAGTAGCAACAAAGCAACCAATATTATTTTTGTTTTCAAAAAAACAATTGTGGCTGTAAAAATGATAGAGTAAGCAGTCCTATTTGAGTAATTACTGAGCAATGCAGAAATTCAGGTTGCAGCCAAACAAGAGTATGGCCCTGTAATAATTTTATTCAAGAGTAACACTGGTTTTCTGAGAAATGCAATAGTCGGGTAATGGCATTAAAGAAACATATTCCTATTGTCCAACTACTCATTGTAACTAGCTTGGAAATGAAATATTAATTAGCCTTGGCCCATGAAATTCCCACTAATGTACAGCCATTCCTATAAAGGAATCCTGTTCTGCTGCTGCAATTCACGGAGTGTTATAATTTACAGCAGGTGAAGCCTCACCTCAAGGGCTGTTGTTCCAGTCTGCTCATAAAACTGCTGTTGTTTAAGAAAATAATTCCGGCAGAGCTGTGGTCCTCTTAGAAAGCACTAAAACAAGCATCTGGAAACGCCGTCCAAGGTGTAAATGACAGATATGGAAAAGGCCAAGGTACGTATGCTGCCAGAGTTAAGAGGCAGTGAGTCAAACTGTTAATTCTCTTTTGGCTTCCTTCAGGGAAAACTGAAGCTATATTGCCTGAGCTGGGAAGATGCTCCCAGCAATTCAGGGGTTTGCAATTACCAGAATGGTTTATTGTACTGCAATAGTAGCCCTTCAAGTCTGTCCAATAGAAATAAATCTCACTATTACCATAGATAGAAAAAAAAATCAAGTCTGTCCAATAGAAATAGATCTCACTATTACCATAGATAGAAAAAAAAATCCATAGAGGATGAAGGTGATGGAAAATAGGCTTCAGGCCACCTCCTTCCTCCTTGAAGCCTTTAAGCGCAAGATAGACAGTTCTTCAACCAAGCTGGTTTCATTTCTTTGTTGTTTACACTGGTGATAAAGCAAAAACTTTGAGATAAATTCATCTCTCCCTTTATTAAACAAAAATATTTTCCTTAATGTTAGTCAAAATACTGTTGCTTTATCCACATTTTCCATCTCAGAAAATCTGCCATGAAAAGAGATTTTTTTTTCCTGTTATGTGACTAATACTACAATAGTTCATTCATTCATTGCCACATAGAGTTCTAGCAACCCATCCAATTTTCCAGCAAAAAGCGCCAGGTTTTGCAGACTGTCACACGTCGTGCCACCGTGTTGCCTAAGGACCGATAGGTTACTTCATAATTTCCCCCACTCTTTGCCTGTTTTTATCATCGTTTTCTTGGAAAATTTAGCCTCCTGGAAGACTACAGTATTTGTAATTCACTCTGCTCCTCAGGTAGCATTTTTTAAAAGTTTTGATCCCAATTTTGCTTTTTATTCAAAATCAGCCAATGAAACAGGCTGGTTTCCAGCGTAACAGTTTTCTGTGTTATGATGAATCATTTATGAGTTCTGAGTTGTCATATGACTCATCAAAATGTTAGAATCTTAAAAATGCCCATGCTATATTTAATTTCCATTAAAATGATCTAGAAATAAGGTGGAGATCCAAAGCTCCACTTCAGTACCTAAAATCCCATTTTTTAGTCTTCATCAGCAACCATGCTACGGTCTAGAACCCAACCATTGTACGTGTCTGGAATCCGGGTGATCCTAAGTCTGGCCTCAACACTGCAGCAGCACTGCCCTCTCATCGGTGTCCCCTACCCAGGTACTGGGGCTCCCAACTGCTGCCCAAACTCGGGTCTTTTTTTTATGCAGCGTGAGCGACCCTAGAGGACCAAAGCCCTAGGGACGGCACTCGCTGAGCTAGGCGGCACCGTGAGCTTGTTCACCTGGTGGGTGCTGGCACTGACCCCGAGGGGCTCATTTGACACTGCTTCAGTAGGAACCTCCAAGCGTAGCACCTGAGAGACTCCTGTCCTCAGCGTTAGGAAGGACAGACTCTTTTCATGGCTTAACAGGACCTGCCAGGAATGAATTGTATTTGTTATTATAGAGATGCAAAATGTATCTCATAGCACACTCACTGTTACCACTTGGTGGAATATGCAAGTGTTCTTTTCAGGTGGTATTTCACCTAGAAATCCCATATAATAACATTTTATTTTTAAAAGAGAGGGCTGTTTTTTTTAATGCATACTTTTCCATCCCATTCTTTGGCAAAGCAAATGGAACAGGGCACAACAGGTAACTAAATGAACATAACATTTTGGTTATTTGCATTTGTTTTGTTATTTGCTTGGAAAATTTTCTTCAAAGTACACTCAAAATGCAAAGCTCTCTTAGGAGGCAAAATGGCATTATAGGTTTAGCTGCAAGCAGTGGGAGAAATCTTTCACAGTGGTACATGTTTTGCTTTATTATCTTGCCATTAAATGAATACT
Source organism: Rhynchotus rufescens (assembly GCA_032273925.1). Taxonomy (NCBI): domain Eukaryota; kingdom Metazoa; phylum Chordata; class Aves; order Tinamiformes; family Tinamidae; genus Rhynchotus; species Rhynchotus rufescens. Next base: position 33,249 of record JAVCKT010027859.1, on the reverse strand, counting down.
GATAGGAGAATAAATCATGTACTACATTGTACACACACAAAAAAAAAAGACAAAAAAAGAAAACACGATGATTAATTTTGTCCAAACATTTCTCAAGAGATTCGTTTCAGCTCTTCATTATAGTTAATCATTTTCAATGGCAGTATTTCATTTTAAATGCAGACTTTGACTTTTTGTCTAATGCTTGGTACAAACACTGAGCTGAAATGGTACTCAGTACTACTGTGGTATACTTTTTTTTTTTTTAAAAGTCTTTTTCCATGTTTTAAACCACATAAAAAGAATTTCTCTGGTTCAGGGAACAAATAAGGGAGAAAGGTGAAAGATAAACGGAAAGGCATATATCCACTTTTTAGTTTGGTGCATGAAAACCTGGCTATAGTGTAATCACAAGAGCTCAGAAACCCAGCAACACTGGTGCGTTCTCATCCTTTTAGACTAGGTGTTGTGCCCGGCAGCTGCTCTTCTGCACTGTTGTTACAAGTGCCCTCTCTGCAAGTTCGCCTCAGTTTAAACAGCTGGTTTGCTCGTAAGTCTGATTTGCACTAACACTCATTCCATGACAACAGGTCTTCTCCACAAACCAAAGAATGAGAAATGGGGAGATTTTGTAAGCCCTCCAAGCAGCTCCCCCAAACCCAGACCTCAATCCCCAAATCAGTTTCCTTGTTTTACACTATGATAAATCTCTTCTTGAGAATGAAGAACAGGATGTACGCAGTTACTACAGTTGCCAATTCCTATGGAAGTTAATCCTGCCCAACCTGCAGACCCCCTTATCATCACTTTTAAAAGGGAAGGCACTTGGAATGCAGAATTTGGAATTTGTGTGTTGTCCATCACACATATGATTATGTATTTCACAGCATCCTGTCTTGCTTCCAAAACACAGAACAGTGATATTAACCCCAGGGATCACAATTCTTGTGCTCTCAATTTGCTCTCTACATGGCAGGAAAAAGAAATAACTCTACCTCCTCCTGTGTAGGATGCATGTCCATGGACACTGAAAGGCAGCTGCACAGGGTAATGCAGTTGAAAGGATACCACATCCTCCTCCTTTACTTAGGCAATACACAGTCAAGACATAAATCTTGACTTAAATTTTTCTGCTGGCATGGTCAGTAGACTTTAATTAGACTTATTTGTCTTAACTTTCAGAATTTACAGATTTTGTTGAACTAATCTGAGACAAAACAGAGCAGTGCAACTTGGGCTTTGGTCCATCAAGAAAGAAACTTTCAGCCAAGGTCATTTCTTATTCTGCCTCTCTCAGGCACCAAGCTAAAAAATATAGAGTGTATGTCTGTAGGAATGAATGCTACAAAGGGGCTATTTTGGGGTAAAAAAAAGGCTATCATACATATTTAGAAACATACACATTTCATTATGTGGTTTTGTTAGCAAAATTATAATTCTGTCATCTGACACTAACTAAAGTCTTACGATCCTCGGCTGAATTTCTGAACCAGCCTCGACAAACACTTAGTGACAGGTATTCAGAATTTAAAAACATAATGAGGAAGAATAAAGACCAACTCATCTTACCTCAGCAGAGTTGGCTGAATTCTGGGCACCAGCAAATCCATGTCCTCCAGCTGAATCAAAAATCTATTAAAAAAGCCACAGTTAAGTAAGTTAAACACACTGCAATATTGTTTCTTATCTTAGGTAGATTATAATGTTAAAGTGAAAGTGAAAGCTAAATAAATAAAGATATATCAAACTATAAAACTCAAACTATTTTCCATTTTTATCACTTTATTCTGACTAGAAAAGGTACTAAAGAAATATAAATTCTCCTTCTATAAACAAAATTGAAGTATATTCATATTGAAATACATACACAAGCACTCATACTCTGTTTCTTTTTCCCTTGATCTTTCTTATTTACTTGTTAGCAATAACATAAAAGGCATTTGCCTTCAAATCATGCATGTAGCTTCAATCTTGAATTCATATTACGAATTTCAAAATTATTTAAAGGGACTGTTTCAAATCACTGTTGCAGTTCTCTGAAATTCCATGTTTTTTTCTTCTTGTACCTGACTGACTAGCTTCATATCAGCAATGAAAACTTCTAGATTAGCTTTTAGTTTTGAATGTACACGTGACCCATAACTAGCGCTAAAAAGTGATGAAAATAGCTTATTACTATATTATTACTATTATATTATTATTACTGGGTCTGCTTTAGAAGTGAAGAAATTGAACAAAGGCTTAAGTTCCCCACTTGTTTAGAAGGCAATATTACTAGCATCCCATAAAGATATTGGGCTTACTAATGTTATTTAAAAAAAAAAAAAAAAAAAAAGAGGTTCAGTCAGATGTTCTGGTGATAAGGGTTATATAAATACGCAGATAGACCTACATGATCTCAAGACTTGAAAGTAATAACGCTATCCTATTGAAACACAAATATGAAGAGCTTTTATTTCATCTTCTTCTGAGGTGAACAAACCAAGACAATATCAGATTCAAATCTTCTTGTTTAAGGTTTTCTTTTCCTTTTTAAAATTCTTTTTCATCATAGCAAAGAACTTTGGATAATCCAAGAAAATTACAAACTCTCCTACTGCTCCACAGAAACAGTTTCTGACAATGTGAATAAAGGGCATTGTTTCTGAACTTACTTTTCCTTCTTTTACTCATGGATGCAGTCAAAATATGTTACTGTTTATTATTTTGCAAAACAGTTTATCATTTGGACTCAAGAAAGCACATAAGCATTTAAGAAACTAAGGATAATGTGAGCCTAGACATCCCCCATCTGCTACAGCTCAGTTTTATTAACCGGTTTCTATAAAGACCGAGCCACTTCATTAATGTGTACAAAAACCATCCAGCATAGAAACTAGGGATCTTTATTTATTTTTATTAAAAAAATAGAGTTTAAAGTAAAATTTAAAATATATGTGACAAAATGATGTTCCAGACTGTACCATCTGAAATTGTAGCTAGTGTAGATGAATACCACCATACACTATACCAACTTGAGATAAATAAACTCTAATTAAATCCACAAAAGTAAGATTTTTTGCCTACTGTTTAAGACAGACATCAGAGCACAAGAGGCAGAGAATTAGGCTCCACTTTCTACTTAACCCAATTTCCCAGTAGGTCAAAAGAGATGACAAGAAAGGTGGGCACAGACCCATTCTGATTTTGCTACACAAATAGTTATATGCATACACACATCTGAGCAATGATGTGGCTTTACTTTGCAACCCCTTTCTAGAGTGGGTCAGTATTTTAACCTATGCTCTTAAAAATTCTTCTCCTTTTATGAGTATGAGTCATAGCCCAAGCATTACTCATATGTAATACTCAGCATTTACATTTCCGTAATTTTATTGTAGGATGTTTGTAGGAAAAAAGTGTAGGAAAAAATAAAAGCCTGAGCTCACGGATGAAAATCAACACCTTTTGGGGCCAACTGATGGCAAGTTTTGGAAGAAACAGGGCAAACAAAATCCTTCTCCTGTTTTCCCTAAGCAGACAGCAGGTCTCTGCAGTGGGGCACCTCTGCCCGTGCTCCGGGTTTCCCTCTTCAGTCTGCCGGAAAACACTGGTGAGGACAGTGCCTTTCTCCTCTCCTCGCCATGGAAATAGATTTCCCTTTCTGGAAATACGATTTGCCTTTCACTGAGTAGTGCCACAGCATCCCTTCAGAGGACTCTAAGGCATACAGGTGAAAATACCATGCACTTAACACAGCGAGAGGTATCAGCCCAGCTGGGAACCAGCCTCATCTGCCAGTGCACAGGGAAAAACACGGGAAAACTATCATTTAGGGAAAGCTTCTGTCTCGCCTCCCTCTCATAAAGCAGAGTTGAATTTTTAGTCTTATTCAGCCTCATCACATAAACACTTTTCTATTGATATATTATAGTGCATAAAAGCTACCCAAAGAACTTCATCTCAATGTAGCATGCAGATAAATATTTACCCATTTAAAATATAAACTGCTTGACCAGAGAACCCCGATATGTTATTTTGCAACGCTAAAGCTGTTGCATCAGCCTTGGACCATTATGATGTGAATACAGATAGGCATGCACAAAATATTCCAAAAGCAGATTGCTATACATATGTAACAGTTTCCAGTTTTTCACTGCTAAATGAGCATACTTTTTGATTAAAAAAGAAAAAAAAAAGACCTAGGAAAATGTTATCTAATGAGCAATGAATAAAATACTGTTTTGCAGTAGGTATTGTAGGCATGGCAAAAGCTAGTGAAGGGCACTCTGTACGATTACATGTGTACATCCTTCTGTGCAACAGCCATGGAAATGTCACTTCTCTTATTTTATGTATTTCATGAGAAAAGGCTGTTGACCTTCCTTTTCCCCACATTTAGTTTAGTTTTTATTGGTGAAACAGACTCCTGAAGCATGGGATTTACACTGAACGTATGCACAGGCATCTTTGTCACGAGCAGAAAAAGATCCTGTGAGATGCTAGCATATGCACTCAACGCCAGTCCTTTAGTGTGGGCACCATGGGACTGTCTGGAGGTGCTGGCACAGCCTTTCTCTCCTCCTTCTCTCAGGCTCATGTGCTCCAACAAGACAAACCTGTGCCAAACCTTTATGTGGTGCAAACTGACACAGCTTCATTAGCCAGGTATCTAAACAACAAGGAAAAGGGCCTTATGTACGACAGCAGTCTTCTCCTTTTGACTAAAAAGTACTTCCAAGCATCACCTGCTGCTTTGTACATCTCCCCTAAAAGAGCATGTCAAAAGGCTCATTGGTCTCTCCTCACTTGAGGTTACTTTGCATTTAAATTGCAGTGTAGTTCAGAGTCCCAGTGGGAAGTCAGTACAACACTGCCTTAAGAGCTGTACATAGAAAGTGTCTCCTAAGAAACCCTACTCCCACATAGTATGCAGTGTGACCAGAAGACAAGTTGTATTACAGATTTAAACTAAAGATTTTGCACTGCTGGTAATCAGCTAGCCCATCGGGGTGCAAATGTCTCACTCACCACTTATTCATCACCAAGCAATCCAAAATTAGGTACATAGTAAGCCCTCTTACAAAGTGGACTCCCTCACTGTGAGTCTGCCTTATCTACTGCAATTGCAATCACAGCCCTGGTGGACAGGCAACATCTGCTCCTCGTACCAACAGGGTCCCACCCAGGCTCTCACAGAGTGAGGCCCATTAAAAATAATCCTTCCAACGCTCTGGTGTCCTAGATCCCAGCGAATGCCACCCACCTGAGTTATGGAAGGTCGCTTTTCTTTTCCTCTTCTCGCCAATGTGTCCAGTCCTTTCAGTGAAGAGAACAGACCCTTCTTACTTCGGACTCTTTGCGACAGAGACAGGGTCCGCTTCCTGAGGGCGGCTTCATCCCGGGAGCAGATCTATTTAAACATACAGACAGAGCTTCCCGTATCACTTTCATAGCAGCAAAACAACCAGTTATTTCAATCTGAGGCATCAAATGAGAGTTACTTCAGTTCACCTCAATATAACAAGCCAAGATGTAGGCATAGTTCTTTAAACTTTCTGCCACTTCTTTTGGCATTTGGTTGGAGTTAAAATGTGTTTTATGTCATAGAGAAAAGTTAGAAAGTCACATGAAGAGAAGAATTGAGAAAATACTGCTCCGTGCAACAAAATAAGGTAATAAAAAGGCTCTGAAGAAGAATGATAATCAACGATTTCAAGATGAAATTCCTGGAGGGAGGAAAACTCTTAGAATTTCCAAACATCACAGATAAACATGCTGCAGCATTATGTTATCAACCAGAAATGACACAAACCACACAGATAAAAATAGAGGCAGAAATAAACACATTCCCTGAATGGTCTTTCAGGGCTACCAGTCATTCTGACTTAGGCAGCATGTGTGATCTGGCCTTCTCTGCAAATACCAGCCTCACAGTCCCTCTAAGGTTGAAAAGCAGAGGCAAAACTGTTACTGCCATAGTTCACATGAAGCCAGCCCGGTGACAATGGTTTACTGCAGCTGAAGCTCCTCCTCGTTAATCTTGGCAAATGCAGGCCACAGTTCTCAAAAGTGACTTATAGCGTGGGACTGCCTCCAGTTTTGGTCTATTCTAAAACCACTCGCTTTCCAAACAGAGGATACTAAACTTTTTCCAAAACAATGAAGCTTCTAGGATCTCCAAAAATGATCAAACTCAACCCAGAGGGACCAGAATCAATTCTCAGCAATTTCAGCTTTAGGTTTGTTTTACTTTTAGTGATTAAGCTCCCATGCACTTTAACCTGTGAACTCGATGGGGGGTGAAATGGAGTGAAATACATTGACTTGTTTACATCTGAAAAGTACTCTGATTTGTCTCTTTTTCAGACAGAAGTCAAAGTAGCCTCTTCTGGCATCTCAGAGGAAAGAAGAGGGGAGGGGAAAAAACTGTCCCTACAGAAGAAAATTATTTGCAGCCAAGGAACAGTCAGAAGGGAGCAGGCTGTGTGGGTAGTGCATGTGTGGGTGCAATCATGTATTATCCTAACACAATTCTACATATAATACTAATGTCAGTTTTATATTACATACCCATGAAAAGAGCATTCAGACTTACCAGTGCATGGAAGGATGAGACAGAGAAGATACCAAGCCTCCCCAGGGCCAATTTTGAAGGACGACTGGCAGCAGCCAAAAGGCTCTTTGGGTTTGGGAGCTCTCCACCTTGCAAACTCGCTAGGTAACACCGCATTCGGAAAAGATCCATATTAAATTTTTCCAGGTTCTGTTCCCATTGCTGGATCTGTTTAGACATAAAAAAGGGACAATTAAAAGAGGGGAAAAATGTCTCTGTGGGCTGCACTGAAAATTTGAGCTCTTCAATAAACCCATAGTAAATTACTTTCATCTGGCAGTATATGGATTAGATTAGTTACTCCTTGCCAAAACACATTCAGTCATATTGTGTTACAACAACTCAAAAGATGGCTTGAAATAAAACAAAGTTGGTGGTCTTAAATGCATACTGACAAGATGAACATACCATGAACTTCGGTTAGTTTGAAAGCCACAAATGCAGTTACATAAAAACATAACCCTGTGGTTCATAAAGGCTGTTTTTTGCTCTTTCATAGATTAGCTTTGTTTCCTTCAGTTTTATGAGCTTCAATCGTATAGCTGGCTGGTTGAAAGTATGCACAGCTCCACTAATCCTGCACATAAAGCAACAATCGTTACAGGTTCCGTTCATGTTTTAATGCTCTTCCTATGGCCTCTCTACCTGTAAACAGAAGACCATAGAGGCAACACTTGCATTTATGGTTCTTTATCTATTTAATAGGTAAGATAAGGTTATGCTAAGGCAGGCTGAAAAATGAATTATGTTTGTCTGATACATACTACTGGACCCAAGCAAGAATGCACACATATCCCTTACACCGTGTTAGATATAGGTAACACTAATCGGTGTATATATCAGATACTTTAGACTAATTTTAATATAAAGGTAGGAAAATAAAGGGATGCAAATATATACCTAGATGAGTTAAGTTCTGAATCAGGTCAGTAAGAATAAATTTTAAGTCATTGTTTGTGCATATAAACAAACACATACTTTGATGTTCTGTACAGAAGTCACATTTTGCTTTTCATTTTCCCATTTCACAGATTGGTAGTTGCAGTTAAAAATCAGTGTACAGTGCACATTAATACTGATATTACAGATAAAAAGAAAAGGGCATCTGCATTCAATATATCAGACATATCCACATCTGAAGGCTGAAAAACAGTATGTCCATGTAGATAAGCTGCAGATTGTTAAAATCCCGAGGTGTCCTTCAGATGTCAGCTCCCATTGCTGTATGTTAGCTTTTAATGGGAAGCTCAAGATGGCAGAGACAATTTTTTCCAGTGTGCAGTAACTTATACTTTTCATTGACACACTTTACTTGCCCCGGAGTGTACAGGACAGGACAGGAATTAGATTTAGAATAGTTATGTTTGGGACAAGCACCTTTACAAGTTAGAAAACAAGCTGATAAAAAAACATAAAAATCCAAGGTGAATGGATTTCAAACCTGCAGGCTTGTCTTGAAACAAAAGTTTCAGTTTTCTCATACAGATGCCAAAAAATCATAAGCATTAATCACACATCTTGCCTTGGCAGACTCTTTCAGAAAATCTTTTGGCTTCTTCTGCATATAGTTTTCTAATAGTAAACTTTAATAAGAGGTTTGAAAGAGGTTGTTCAATTTTGTTGTTTTAGGGCCCCTATTCCTTATTATATTGTGAGTGACAGAAACAGAAGCACAAACAAAAACATGATTCACTAAAAACACAGCAAGTTAGTGCTTTAAAATTCTTGTAATAAGCTTTTTTGCTTCTGTTTTAAACTACGCCTAGCTCTCTCAAAAGTTCTTTGCTTGTTATTTTTCTCCCGTCATTGCTAACCTGCAGGTGTATTTTTGAGACAATTCTTCAATGCAGCTGATGGTCAGCTTCGCACAAGTGCCCAAAATTTGGCTACATCTCTCTGGCAGACACCTGCATGGGAGGCCAGGAATACTCCCACCAGCAGAAACACAACTCGCAGGGCATAAACTGCCAAAGCATGCGGGCATGAGACACCCAGCCTTCCAAACAAATCAATTTTAAAGAATTGTCATAGAAAGGATAGGTTGCATATCCCATATTGTGTTCTCTAAATGTTTACTTTAATTGTTAGGCTTCACTGAGCTGGAAAATGACCATTTCCCATGGTGATGGATTTTTTTTTTTATTCTTTTTCTTAGTATTATATTATTTTGTAAGTGGAGAGAGTATAGGAAGTCTTGAGGGAGTGGGACAAAGAATGTCTGTGTTCACGGGTGAGGCAATTTTTTCGTGTTACATAGGGAACTCAAAGCAGTTGAACAGCCTTTATTTCCAGGCTCAAGTCAATCCTTTATGCTTAGGCTCAAGTCTCCTACTTTCCCTAATCAAAAAGTAGAGTGATGCAAGGGTGTAAAAAAAAGTAGTGCTAAGGCTTGTCCTACAACTGCTGGAGACACTATCTGCTCTGGCTTCCATACACATGTGCTCACAAGCTGTGCCATCAGTTACAGCTACGGCAAGAAGCAATCTTTTTGGCAGCATGGGTGAGAAACAGGGAAGGGAAGAAAATATACCATTTTTTCCAACATTTATATTACACTAATAGAAAAGGAAAAAAAAAATTCATGGAATATTCTAAAAATAAAAGATAGAGATTACAAACTTAACAATTCACAGAAGTCCACAGAGAAAGGATAGAAACAAACACCTAATAAAGATGTCCTCATCTAATCTCTCACCAGAGACACTAAAAACATGCAGCCCCCAAAATAACTTTTTTTTTCTTTATTTTGTATTCTTTTTCTCTCAGGTACCCCAACAGAATATTTTTCTGCTTTCCAGTTCCTTATTCATGGGACAGTTCCAACAAGAGGTTTGTCACTGTCTGCTTCTCTGTGTGTTGACACCCAATTAGAACAAAAACGTGTTGTCAGCTTTCCACACAGCCAAAAACTGCAGACTAATGAGAAGAGTTACCCTTTGGGGTGACACCTCCATGGGTACAGAGCCCAATCCAATTTTGAACAGAACTAGACATGCTCTGGGTGCTGCTGGAGTAGGGCACCAGTTCCCCCTGGAAGCAAGCCAAGCACAAGCTTTCATGTGTTTCTGGGGCCTTCCTCAAAATCCCAGTTAACATTTCTACTAAGACGTAAGTTAAAATAAAGATAATCTAAAAGTGGGGAATGGGGCCCCAACATGGGGACATTCTAAAGAAATGATTAAATTACAGTGTTTAGTAGCCACCTACAGGATGCCAGCTAATCATCTCTAAAAGCAGCAGTAATCATGATGCTACATTTAATGGCATTAGCAAAACCCGTGGGCAGGGAATTTCTAGGATTGTCTTGTAGTCTTATCAGAACCAGGAATATCTGGATCCAATTGGAGAGTATGAACCAATACCAGCTGTTATTTGTCTAAACCTTTTAAATTATGATAATTCTTCCTAAGATTTATATTCATAAAGACTAAACGGGGGGAGCTCAGAACATAAAAAGCAACAACTTCAAAGTACAGTGCAACTGGGTCCATGAAGTTAATTTACAGCCTGCAGACTGGCTGCTACAGTCCTTTTGCTGCTATTGTGTGAGGCAAATCTCTGACCTATGTGGGAGGCTGCCTGAAAGAAAGCTCAAGATTTAACTTCATCACGCATATACAAAATAACCTTTTTGAAATCTGTTCTAAAGCTAATGGGAAAAGTGGATGCATCAGGCAGAATGAGAATGGATGATAAAGGCTAGCAGCAATAATAAGTGGTCCCACAAATAAACAAGAGATATGGCCCAAAGCGGGGCACGCCAATCAGCACCCCTTAAAGACCTGCTTAATTATCATCTCCTGTGCCTAGAAGAAAGAGGAAGATCACTAGACTGCCTGCCTGCATTGCAAGCTAGAACATCCAAAATTCTTTCTTTCTGAAGTTTCAAGCACAGCTTAAAAGTCTTCATGAACATTTACAGAAAAGGTATTAAAGTAGGTCAGCAAAGAGGGATGATGTCATTTTTGGTATAGGCAAGTGTTAGAAAAGGATTGCTGGGTTTATTGGCAATGTGGAAAGTGTGGGAGAAAGACAAGGAGACACAAAAATGAATCTATTTGTATTCATAGCATTCCTATTATGTTGGGAAAAAAGAAGAGACTACAGTAGAGGGGTATAAAGACCTAAAAGGTAGGGAGCTCTAAGAATTAGGACAGTGAATGATTTAGCTCGGGCTACGAGGAGCAATCAAGGCAAGAACATGTCACGTATAGACAGGCTAGTAAGTATGTGGAAGGTAGTAAGTGAAGAGCTTAATTTTTGCAATAGAAGATTAGTCCAGGAATGAAGTTTCAAAAGTTAACGAACAAAGGAACTACGACACAGTAAGGACTTTGGCAGTAGAGCCAAGTTTGAGCTCTTAAGTTGTGAAAAATCAATTAAGACATTGAGAAACCATTGTAAAATAATTAAATTTCAAATCTCATGAACAGAAGAGCTAAAGGACAATTCTAGAAAACTGGCCTTTACTAATTCAACAGCCCAGCAAAGTTTACTATAGCTATACTCCAAAGTAGCAGGTTGGGGAAGGCAAATGGTCAACAGACAACAGAGATCAGTATTTTCCTGCATGTGGCTGGGCAATCCATTAAATACTTCTTAGGAGGTTACAAGAAATGATTAATGAAGCAGTTTCCATGTGTTGCACCATCTTCTCCGCATGCGAAACTTTCAATGGCATCTCCACCTGCCCAAGCAAATGTCCAGGGTTCACGGACTACAAAAACAGGGCCCTGACACTGTCTAGTGAGGGCGAGAACAGTAGCTGGAGTTCTTGGGTGTCCAGTGGTGCCCCTGGCTTCTGACCCATCACATGCTATGCTGCAAACAGTTTCCCAAGAACTGCTCCTCATGTGCCTTTTTTGTTGCTTTGATTTTGTTTTAAACAAGTTTTGCACTAAGTAGGAGTAGTAAGTAAACTAAAAGCAAAATGTGAATGGCTGAAAAATGCATATGTGAACGGCTGAAAGCAGTACCAGAAGCGACACTGTATAAACTCAAAAAAGAATAACTTGAGGAATATCCCATTTTCCTAAAAAGAGAAGAGGTATGAAAAACAAAGGCTTCCTGG